>NW_026488154.1:0-77500 GCF_026875155.1 Cherax quadricarinatus | reverse complement strand
CCCCAAACAAACATCTGACACTTACAAAAAATCTGACCCCTCACAAAAAAACATCGGGGCCCACTCACAAAAAATCGACACTTACAACAAACATCGGGACTTTTCACAACAAACTTTTCACTCACAACAAAACATCTGACACTTCAAAAAACATCTGCCACCACAAAAAAACATCTGACACTCAAAAACAAACATCTGACATTAAAAAAACATCGGGCCCACTCCAACAAAAATCGGGACATCCCCAAAAAAACATCTGACACTTAAAAACAAACATCTGACACTCACAAAAAACATCGAACTCACAACAAAATCTGACACTTACAAAAACATTGACACTCACAAACAAACTTTGACACTTAAAAAAAAATCCGACCCCCCCCCTTCAAAACAAAATCTGACACTTACAAAAAAACACCGGAAAACTCAAACAAAAAAACATCTGCCCTTTTTCAACAACATCGGGAAACTCAAAAACCAAACATACACTCACAACAAACATCTGACCCCTCACAAAAACATTGACATTAAAAAAAACATCTAACCTCACAACAAAATTTTGAAAATCACAAAAAACTTTCTGACACTCAAAAAACCAACATCTGACACTTACAAAAAAACTTTCTAACTCCAACAAACTTTTCTGCACTTAAAAAACAAACATCTGACACTCACAAAACCAAACATCAAAACATAAACAACAAACATCGGGCATCACAAAAAACATCTGACACTCACAAAAAAACATCTGCACTCACAACAAACATCTGACCTAAAACAAAAAAACATCTGACATTTCAAACCCAAACATTGCCCATTTTCCAACAAACATTGAAAACTCACAACAAACATTGACACTAAACAAAAAACATCTGACATCACAAAAAACATCTGACACTCACAACAAAACACCCGGACAAAACAACAAACATTTTGACACTCACAACAAACACGGGCACTACAAAAAATCTGACACTCAAAACCCAAAAAATCTGCATTTTACAACAAACATCTGACTTCACAACAAACATCGGGACACTTCAACAAAAAACTGACACTTCCCAACAAAAAACTGACACTTACAACAAACATCTGACACTACAACAAACATCTGACACTCACAACAAACATCTGACACCCCACAACAAAAATCTGAATTTCCAAAAAAACATCGGGACACTCACAACAAACATTTTGCACCAAAAACAAACATCTGACACTTACAAAAACTTTGAAAATACAACAAACATCGGGACACTTACAACAAAAAACTGACATTTTCAACAAACATCTACACTTACAAAAAAAAATTCGGGACATTACAACAAAAATCTGAAAACTCACAACAAAATTGAAAACTTACAAAAAAAACGACACTTCAAAAAAACTCTAACATCCCCAAAAAACACCCGAAATCACAACAAAAAATCTGACCCCTCCCCAAAAAACATCTGCACTTACAAAAAACACCGACACTCACAAAAAACCCATCTGACACCCCACAACAAACATTTAACACTCCAACAAACATCTGACACTTAAAAACAAACATCCGACACTCACAACAAAAATTGACATCACAAAAAAACACTGAAAATTAAACAAACATCTGACCTTACAACAAACATTAACACTCAAAACAAACATCCCCCACTACAACAAAAATCGGGACACTCAAAAAAAACATCTGACATTACAACAAACATCTGACACTTAAACAAACATCTGGAAACTCAAACAAACACCCGGGAAAATCACAAAAAAACATCAAAAATCACAACCCAAACATCTAAACACCCCACAACAAACATCAAACACTTAAAAACAAAAAAATCTAAAAACCCCAAAAACCAAACATCGCACTCAAAAAAAACTTTGACACAAACATCTGACACTCAAACAAACTTTCTGGAAATCACAACAAATATCTGACACCCCAAAAACAAAAATTTTAAACTCACAACAAACATCTGACACTCACAACAAACATCTGACACTCACAAAAATCTGACACTTACAACAAACATCTGCCCATCACAACAACATCTGACATTTACAACAAAATTGACACTCACAAAAAACATTGCCCACTCCAACAAACATTGACACTTAAAAACAAACATTTTGCACTCACAACAAAAAATCTGACACTTCCCAAAAAAAATTCTGCCCACTCCAACAAAACATCTGACACTCAAAACAAACATCTGACAAAAAACAACAAAAAAATCTGACACTTAAAACCCAAACATCTGACACCCCACAAAAAAACATCTAACACCCAACAAAATCGGGACACTCCCCAACAAACATCGGGACACCCCACAACAAACACCCTGACCTTACACAAACATCGGGCCCACTCACAACAAACATCTGACATCCAAAAAACCTTTCTGACATTTACAACAAACATCTGCACTCAAAACAAACATCAAAACACCCCAAAAAACAAACATCTAACACTCACAAAAAAACATCTGACCTCAAAACAAAATCTGGAAAATCACAACAAACATTGACACTTACAAAAAAACATTGAAAACCAAAAACAACTTTCTGACATTACAACAAACATTGACACTCACAACAACATCAAACACTCCAACAAACATCTGACACTCAAAAACCAAAACTGAAAATCAAAAAAAAATTTCTGACACTTACAACAAACATCGGGACACTCAAAACCCAAATCTGCCCCCCCCCCCAAAAAAACATCGGGAACTCAAAAAACAAAAAATCTGACACTTACAACAAACATCGGGAATTTTTAAACCCCAAAAACATCTAACACTACAAAAAAACATCTGACACTTACAAAAAACTCTAAACACTCAAAAACAAACTTTCTGACCTTAAAAACAAACATTTGACATTAAACAAACTTTCAAACCATCAAAAACAAAAAATCTGACATTTTACAACAAACATCAAAACCTCAAAAAAAAACATTGACATTTTCAACAAAAATCTGCCCATTACAACAAACTTTCTAACACTCACAACAAAATCTGACACTTACAACAAAATCTGAAATTACAACAAAATCAAACACTCAAAAACAAACATCGGACATTCAAAAAACATCTGACACTCACAAAAAAACATTAACACTCAAAACAAACATCTGACACTCACAAAAAAACATCTGACATCACAACAAACATTGACCTCAAAAAAAACCCATCTAAAAACCAACAACAAAAATCGGGCCCACTTACAAAAAACATCGGGACACTAAAACCCAAAATCTGAAAACTACAAAAAACCCATCGGGACATTCCCAAAAAACTTTCTGTCACTTAAAACAAAAATCTGACACTCACAACAACATCGGGACATTTTCAACAAAACTTTCGGGGACACTCACAAAAAAACATCTGCATCACAACAAACATCTGACACTCACAACAAAAAATGACATCCCCAACCCAAACTTTGGGACACAAACATTTTGCCCTTTTCACAACAAAAATCTGCACAAAATCTGACATAAAAAACCAAACATCTGACACAAACATCGACATTACAACAAACATTGCACTTACAACAAAACTTTCTGAAAACTTAAACAAACTCTGACACTCACAACAAAAAATTCTGACATTTACAAACAAACATCGGGACACTTACAACAAACATTGACACTTACAAACAAACATCGGGACACTCACAAAAAAACTTTGGGACATCACAACAAACATCTGACACAAAAATTGAAAATCAAAAACAAACGTCTGAAAATCAAAAACAAAGTCTGACACTCAAACCCATTTGACACACCCAAAAAAAAAACCTTTTCGGGGGCCCCACTCACAACATCGACACTCACAAAAAAAACGTCGACCACACAACAAACGTTGACACTCACAACAAACTCGGAAAAATCAAAAACAAAAATCGGGACACTTACAAAAAAATTTGCCCCCCCAAACTTACAACAAAATCTAAACCCCTTACAACAAAACATCGGGGCCCTTACAAAAAACATCTGACACTTACAACAAAATCTGACACCCCCAACCCCAAACATCTGACACTCACAAAAAAACATCTGACACAAACATCTGACACTCACAACAAACGTTGACACTCCAACAAACATCTGACACAAACATCTGAAAACTAACAAAAAGGTTAAAAACTCACAAAAAAATTTGGGACACTCACAACAAAACTCTGACACTCAAAACCCATCTGACACACACAAAAAAAGGGTCGGACACTCACAAAAAAATTCTGACATTCCACAAAAAAGTCTGACACAACAAAAAAACTTTGGACACCCCACAACAAACTTTTCGGGAAAGCTTGGGTTAAAGCTTTGCGGTTTTTTTTTTTAAAGTTTGAGCGTCAGAAGGGTCAAAAAAGCGGGGTTAAAAAAAACGTAATGATGGCCCTTATGAGAGAAATTTAATAAGAGAAGTTAGGGTCAGCTGAGCTGACCTCAAGCAATAAAGACAGGACTTTCTTAAATTTACAAAAATCGTGTACTCGATAAAGAAAAAACACACACACACAAACAACACACCACACACACACAAAATACACACACAAAACACACACACACACATAAAACACAACACACACACACACACACACACAAAACACAAACCCATACACACCTTTAAAACCACACACACACATCCCACACATACCCCCACACACATACACACACACACACAAAACACCACACACAAAAAACACACCACCACACCAACACACAACACACACACTACACAAAAACCCCACACCCCAACACAACACACAAAACCACATTACACACACATACCCAACATAACACACACACCCCACACACTAAAGGGGAGAGAAAGCATTAAGGGGGAGAGACAGAATTAAAAAGAGACGGGACATTTCAAGGGGGGAGACAGAAAATCAAAGGAGAGAGAAACTAAAGGGGGAGGAGAGACACTCAAGGGAGAGAGACACTAAAAGGGAGGAGACACTCAAGGGAGGGGGGGACACTCAAGGGGAAGACACTAAAGGGGAAAGGGGGGCCACTAAAGGGGGAGAGAGAACCTAAAGGGAGAGGGGGACATTTCAAGGGAGAGGGGAACCCCGGGGGAAAAGGGGAGGACACTCGGGGAAGGGAGACACTCAAGGGGGGAGGACATAAAGGGGAAGGTGAGAACCCTCAAGGACGAGAGGACACTAAGGGAGGAGACACTCAAGGGGAGGGGGACACTAAAGGGAGGAGAGAAACTCAAGGGGGGAGGGGACATCAAGGGAGAGAGACACTCAAGGGGGGGAGGAGAGACATCAAGGGAGAGAAAACACTCAAGGGAGAGGCATCAAGGGAGAGGAAAATCAAGGGAGGAGACACCCCAAGGGGAGAGACACTCAAGGGAGGGGGAGACACTCAAGGGAGGAGGACACTCAAGGGAGAGAGACACTAAAGGGGAGAGGGGGCACTAAAGGGAGGAAAACCACTCAAGGAGAGAAAAACACTCAAGGGAGGAGACACTAAAGGGGAGAAGAGCCACTTAAAGGGAGAGAGGGGACACAAGGGAGAGAAAACATCAAGGGGAGGGGACACCCCAAGGGAGAAAACACTCAAGGGAGAGAGAATCAAGGAGAGAGACACTCAAGGGAGGGGACACTAAAGGGAAGAGAGAAACTCAAGGGAGGGGACACCCCCGGGAGGGGAGACACAAGGGGGAAGAGGGGACACACAAGGGAGAGGGGACACACAAGGGAGAGAGACACTAAAAGGGAGAGGACCCCTAAAGGGGAGAGAGCACAAAAGGGGAGAGAGACACAAAAGGGGGGCCCCCCGGGAGGGGAGACACACAAAGGGAGGAGGACACTCGGGGAGAGAGACACCCCAAGGGAGGAAAAGAAAACCCACTAAAGGGAGAGAGACACCCCAAGGAGAGAGACACAAAAGGGAGAGAGAAACTCAAGGGAAAGAGCAAAAAAAGGGAGAGAGACACAAAGGGGGGAGGGACATTTCAAGGGAGAGAAAACACCCCAAGGGGGGAGAGACACACAAGGGGAGAAAAATCAAGGGAGAGGGGACACTCAAGGGAGAGAACACAAAGGGAGAGAGAACAAAAGGGGGAGAGGACACTAAAGGGAGAGGGGGACACTCAAGGGGGGAGGGGCCCACTAAAGGGAGAGAGACCTAAAGGGAGAGCACCCCAAAAGGGGAAGGGGAACACAAAAGGGGAAAGAGGGGACACCCCCAAGGGGAGAGAAAAACCTCAAGGGAGAGGGGACAACAAGGGAGAGAGCCCAAAACAAGGGAGAAAAAAAATAAAGGGGAGAGAAAACTAAAGGGGAGAGACAAAACAAAAAGGGGGGGAGGACACACAAAGGGAGGAGCCCACTAAAGGGAAAAGAAAAACACTCAAGGGGAAAAGACACTCAAGGGGAGAGGACACTCAAGGGAGAGACAAAACACAAGGGAGGATACACACAAGGGGAGAGCCATAAAGGGAGAGGGGGCCCACTAAAGGGAGAGAGGAGACAGTTTTGGGGAAACACAAAAGGATAGGGGGAAATCAAACTCCTAAACCCAAAAAAACAATAAAAAATTTTTTTTATTTTTTTTTTAATTTTTTTTAAAGGGGGGTTTAGGGAAAAGGAATTTTAAAGGGGGGCTAAAAAAAATTTAATTTAAATTTTTTTTTAAAGGGGGGGGGGAAAGGAAAAAAGGGAGAGGGAAGGGGGAGGGGGGGAAGGGAGGGAGGGTGGAAGGGGAGGGGGGGGGAAGGAGGGAGGGGGAAAAGGTGGGGGGGTTTGGAAGGAGGGGGGGTGGGGGAAGGAGGGGGGAAAGGAGGGAGAGGGAAGGGGGGGAAGGGGGGATAAGGAGGGAGGGTGGAAGGAGGGAGGGGGGGGAAGGAGGGAGGAGGGAGGAGGAAGGGGGGAAAGGGGGGAAAGGAGGGGGGGGAAAAGGACGGGGGGGGGGAAGGTCAGGGGGGGGGGGGAGGAAGGGAGGGGGGGAAGGAGGGAGGGGAAGGGGGGGTGGGGGAAGGAGGGGGGGGAAAGGAGGGAGGGGGGGAAGGAGGGGGGGGGGAAGGAGGGGGGGGGAAGGAGGGAGGGGGAAGGAGGGGGAGGGAAGGAGGGAGGGGGGAAGGAGGGAGGGGGAAGGAGGGGGGGGAAAAAGGGAGGGGGGAAAGGGAGGGGGGGGGAAGGAGGGGGGGGGGGAAGGGGGGGGAAAGGGGGAAAGGAAGGGGGGGGAAGGAGGGGGGGGGAAGGGAGGGGGGGGGAAAGGGGGGAAAGGGGGGGAAAAGGTTGGAGGGGGGAAGGAGGGGGGGGGAAGGGGGGGGGGGGGAAGTGGGGGGGGGGAAGGAGGGGGGGGGAAAGGGGAGGGAGGGGAAGGAGGGAGGGGGGAAGGGGGGGGGGGAGAAGGAGGGGGGGGGGAAAGGATGGGGGGGTGGGGATGGGGGGGGGGAAGGAGGGAGGGGGGGAAGGGGGAGGGGGAAAGGGGGGGGGGGAAGGGGAGGGAGGGGGAAGGGAAAGGGAGGGGGGAAAGGGGGAGGGGGGAAAAGGGGGGGGAGGGGGGGGGGGGAAGGAGGGGGGGGAAGGAGGGAGGGGGGGGAAAGGGGGAGGGGGGAAGGGGGGGAGAAAAGAAAGAAAGGTAAGGGGAGAAAAAAAAGGAAAACAAAAGAGAGAGGGAAAAAAAATTAAAAATAATACCAACACTACACATAATTGGGAAGCCCACAATTACCAAAAATATTTAAAATCCCTTCGGGGAAAAGGGCCAAAATCTTACAAAAACACTATCATACAAAAATTTCGGGGAAAGGACCAATCTTTAAACAACATATCTTTAAAAACTTGGGAAAAACAAAAACCCATAAACAAAAAATCCATAAAAAAAATCGGGGAAAGAAACAATCATACAAAACACTTTCATACAAAAACTCTGGGAAGACAAATCATAAACAACACTATCAACATAACGGGGAAAGGGACAAAAACCATACACAACACTTTTCATACATAACTTGGGAAGACACAAACATACACAACACTATTTTACAAACTCGGGGAAAGGGACCCCAATTCATACCAACACTATCATCCCAAAACTCTGGGAAGCCCAAAAATCATACAAAACCCACTATCTTTCTAACTCGGGGGAAGACCCAAAAATTCTTTAACAAAACACTTTCATACAAAATCGGGGAAAGGGAACAATCATACAAAACATCCCCATAAAATAACTCTGGGAAGACACAATCTTCAAAAACACTCCCATAAAAACCCTCGGGAAAAGACATTTTTCATACAAAAACACTTCATACAAAAACTCTGGGAAGAACAATCATACAAAACACTACCCATACATAACTCTGGGAAAAACACAAATCTTTCAAAAAACACTTTTCATACTTTAACTCGGGGAAAAACAAAATTCTTTTAACACAACATATCTTTTACAAAACTTGGGGGAAAGGACACAAACATAAACAACACAAATCAACTTAACTCTGGGAAAAGAAAACCCAATTTATACACAACACTATCTTTAAATAACTCTAGGAAGACAAATCATACACAACACTATCATACATAACTTTTGGGAAAAGACACAATAATACACAACCTACCATACAAAAAAATTTCTGGGGGAAGACACAAATTTTAACAAAATTTTCATACTTTAACCTGGGGAAGACCCCCAATCATACAAAACACTATCTTTACTAATTTTGGGGAAGACAAAATTTCATACCAACACTATCATACATAACTCTGGGAAGACACAAACATAAAAAACACTACCATAAAATAACTTTTGGGAAAGGACAAAAAATCATACCAAAAATACCATACAAAAACTCGGGGAAGCCAAAAATTATAACAACACTATCAAAACCATAACTTGGGAAGACACAATCATACAAAAACATTTCCCATTCATAATTTGGGGAAAAGGGAAAAAAAATCATAAAAAAAACACTTTTCATAAAAAAAACTCGGGGAAAGACAAATATAACAAAAACTTTCAACATAACTCGGGGAAAAAAAAAAATCCTTAAACCAACACTATCATACATAATTTGGGGAAGCACAATCATACACAACACTACCTACATAACTCGGGGGAAGGGACACAATATACACAACATACCAAAACAAAAACTTTTTGGGGGAAGGGACACAACCATACACAAACATTTTAATCCCATAATTTGGGGGAAGCACAATCATACCCCAACACTATATACTTAATTGGGAAGAACAACTTTACACTAACAATTTTTTTTACTTTTCTCGGGGAAGAAAAACAAATCTTTACCCCAAAAATATCTTTTAACAAAACTCGGGGAAAGACCCAAACATAACAACAAAAACTTTTATAAAATAACTCTGGGAAAGACAAAATCATACACAACCTTCATAAAAATCTGGGGAAAGACACAATCATACAAAACCACTATCATACAAAACTCTGGGAAGACACAATCAAAAACAACCTTTCCATACATAATTTCTGGGAAGACCATCATACACAAAAATTTTATACAAAAATTTCCGGGGGAAGACAAATTTCATCCCACAACCTATCTTACATAATTTCTGGGAAGAAAACAATCATCAAAAAACTATTTTCCCTAACCCCTTGGGAAGACACTTTTAAATCCCACAACACTACCTTTAAATAACTCGGGGAAGACACAATCATACACAACAAACCATACATAATCTGGGAAAAACCCCAATCATACACAACACTATAATAAAATAACGGGTGGGGAAAACACAATAATACAAAACATACCAACAAAATTTGGGGAAAAGACAAAAAAAAATACACAACACTATCATACATAACTCGGGGAAAGGGACAAAAATCTTTTAAAACAACATTTCTACATAACTCGGGAAAAACCCCAATCTTTAACAAAAATTTATCATACAAAATTTTGGGGGAAGGGACACAATCTTTACAAACATTTATAAATTACATAAACTCGGGGGAAGCCCACAATCATACACAAAAACTATCATACATAACTCGGGAAAAAGACAAAATTTCATACACAACACTACCCCCAAAATTTGGGGAAAAGCCCCACAATCAAAACAAAAATTTACCATACTAACTCGGGGAAAGACCAATCATAAAAAACACTACCAACAAAATTTTGGGGAAAGACACAATCATCAAAACCCACTACCATACAAAACTCGGGGGAAAGGGGCACAATCATACCCAACCCCTACCATACTTTAACTCGGGGAAGGGAAAACAATCATACAAAAACACTCCCTTTCCAACTCGGGGAAGGGGACAAAAAATAAAAACAAAACACTACCTACAAAAAAACTCTGGGAAGAAAACAAATTACACTACCTATCATACATAACTCGGGGAAGACCAATCATAACAACCTATATACATAACTCGGGGAAGAAAAAATTACAAAAACACTATCATACAAAAATCTGGGGCCACAATCATACACAACCCTATTTTACATAATTTGGGGAAGACACAATCATACAAAAACATTTACCATACAAAAACCTGGGGGGGGACAAAAATCATACAAACCAACCAAAAAAAACCCCTGGGAAGAAACAATCAAACAACACTCCATACAAACTCGGGGGGAAGAACAATCATAACAAAAATATCATACTAAATTTGGGGGAAAAAACCACAATCATACACAAAAAACTTTCATACATAACTCTGGGAAGACAAAAATTCATACACAACACTATCATACTTTAACCTGGGAAGACAAAAATCATACCAACACTATCTACTTAAATTTGGGGGAAGACAAAAACATACCAAAACTATCTTACAAATTGGGGGAAGACCCCAATCAACAAAAAACCACTATCATACATAACTTGGGAAACAACAACAAAACCCACTATCATACATTTCTCGGGGGAAGACCCCAACATACACACACTATCCTCCCAAATTGGGAAGACAAAAAAATACACAAAAATATCATACATAAATTGGGGGAAGACCAATCATCCCAAAACCCACAAACTTTACAAAATTTAAAGGAAGACACAATCATACAAAAACACTATATACAAAAACTCTGGGAAGCCAACCCAAAAAACATTTACCTTTACTTAATTTGGGAAAAGGACACAACCTACACAAAATATCATACAAAAACTTTTGGGAAGACAAACCCATAAAACAACAATAATACTTTAAACTTGGGAAGACAAAAATCATACACAACAAATATACATAATTTGGGGAAAGGACCAAAATACACAACACTCCCCATACATAACTCTGGGAAGACACAATAATCACTCATTTACCATACATAATTTGGGGAAGACACAATCATACAAAACCCATTTATCATACATAACTGGGGGAAAGACAAAAATAATAAAACAACATTTACCATACATAATTTGGGGAAGGGAAACACAATAATACACCCCCCACTATATTACAAAAATTTTGGGAAAGAACAATTCATACAACAACACTATCATACAAAATTTGGGGAAGAAAAAATTTCATACACAAAAAATTTTTCATCATAATCTGGGAAGCCCACAATCTTTCAAAAACCATTTAATCATACAAAAAACTCTGGGAAGAAAAAATATAACACAACACTATCATACATAATTTGGGGAAGGGGACACTTCATACAAAAACATTCCCTTAATAACTCGGGGGAAGGGACCCCAATCAAAACAACATTACCATACATAACTTGGGAAGACCAATCATACACAACACTACCATACAAAACTCTGGGAAAGACCAAGCATACACAACACTCCCTTAATAACTCGGGGAAAGCACAATCTTTAAAACAACACTACCAAAACCTAACTCGGGGGAAGACAATTCATAAAACAACCTACCTTAAATAATTTTGGGAAGACACAATCAAAACACAAACTATCATACATAACTCTGGGAAGGACACAATCTTACACAACACTTTCATACAAAAACTCGGGGAAAGAAAAATAAATCACAACACTACCTTTCAAAAATCTGGGAAAGCACAATAATACACAAAAATTCCATACTAACTCGGGGAAGACACAATCATCCCAAAAACACTTTCATACTTAACTCTGGGAAGCACAATCATACAAAAAACACTATCATACATAATTTCTGGGAAGCACAATCATACACAAAAATACCATAAAAAACTTGGGATGCCCAAAAATCTTACAAAACCACTTTTAATACTTTAACTTTTGGGAAAGACCCAATTTTACACAAAAAAACCATACAAAAACTTTTGGGAAAAAGGACAAAATTTCATACACAAAAACTCCCTTTACATAAACTCGGGGAAAAGACAAAAATCATACAAAAACATATCTTTAAAAAAACTTGGGAGACCCAATTCATACAAACCTACCCTAATAATTTGGGGGAAGACCAATATACCCCAACACTCCCATACATAACACTGGGAAGACAAAATCATACACAAAAAACAATCATACATAACTCGGGGAAAAAAACCAATATACAAACATACCATACATAACTCTGGGGAAGACCAATTAACAACACTACCATACAAAAATCGGGGAAGACACAATCAAAACCACAACACTCCCTTACATAATCTGGGAAGACAAAATTCATACACAACATAATAATACATAACTTGGAAAGAAAAAATATACACAAAAACCTACCATACATAACTTTTGGGAAAGCCCAACAATCATACAAAAACACAATCAAAACCAAAAACTCTGTAAAGGAACAATCATACCCCAACAAAATCAAAACTTTAATTTGGGGAAGGGACATTTTTCATACAAAAAATTCCCAAAATTAAAACTCTGGGGGGGACAAAATCATACACAAAAAATATCATACAAAACTTGGGAAGACACAATCATCCCCAAACCTATCAAAATTAACTTGGGAAGACACAATCATACAAACCTATCATACAAAAACTCGGGGAAAGGACACAATCTACAAAAACATTTACCATACATAACTCTGGGAAGCGGTCTTACAAAATCTTTACAAAATTCTACAAAATCATACACAACCCCCCATACACTTCCAGAAACTACATCCCGGGAAACTAAATAAAAATCAACCCCAAACCTTCAACAGTCCCCCAAAGTAAAAATTTTTATGATCTCTTTCAAAAACTAAATGGAATAATGCGTCAAAATTATTTGAATCAAGCTCCCAAAAGGGAAACAAGAATGGAGATTTTGCCAAAAACAAAGAATGTTAAATTTAAACTAATTTTTAAAAATTGATGAATGCGTTTAAAGGGACTAAAAACTAAATTTAATTTTTTTATATCAGAGAGTGAGTTTGCTTTAAATGGGGTTTGTTGAGTGGGTTACCTGAGTCTTGGGGAAGAGGGGGGTTAGTTGAGGGGGGTTACTTAGTCTTGGGAAGAGTTGGGTTTGTTGAGGGGGGTTTTGGTTCCCCTTTGGGAAAAATTGGGGTTGTTGAGTGGGTTACTTGAGTCTTGAGAAGAGTGGGTCCGCTAAGTGGGGTTTGTTTAGCGGGTTACCTGAGTCTTTTTGAAAAGGGGGGTTAGTTGAGTGGGGGTTTTTGAAATCTCTGGGGAAAAGTTGGTTTGTTGAGTGGGGTTAAACCCGGTCTCTGAGAAGAGTGGGTTAGTTGAAATGGGTTCCGAGTCTTTGAAGAGTGGGGTTTGTTGAGTGGGTTTTGCTGAGTCTTGAGAAGGTGGGTTGGGTTTAGTGGGTTACCCGGGGTCTCTGAGAAGAGTGGGTTAGTTGAAAGGGGGGTTCCTGAGTCTTTTGGAAGGTGGGTTAGTTGGTGGGTTACCCCCGGGGGCTCTGAGAAAATTTGGGTTTTTGTTGGGGGGGTAACCGGTCTTGGGGAAAAGGTTTTGGGGGGGTTGAGTGGGTTAAATGAGTCTCTGGAAGAGTGGGTTAGGTTTTGGGGGGTTCCTGAGTCTCTGAGAAGGTGGGTTAGTTTAGTGGGTAAACCTGAGTCTCTGAGAAAAGTGGGTTAGTTGAAATGGGTTTCCTGAGTCTCTGAGAAGAGTGGGTTAGTTGAGTGGGTTACCCGAGTTCTGAGAAGAGTTGGGGTTTTTTTTAGTGGGCTTCCTGAGTCTCTGAGAAGAGTGGGTTTTTTTGGGGTGGGGGTTTCCCGAGTCTCTTTAAAAGGTTGGGTTTTGTTGAGTGGGTTTCCGAGTTTTGAGAAAAGGGGGGTTAGGGTTTTGGGGGGTTTCCCGAGTCCTGAAAAGGTGGAGTTTTGCTAAGTGGGTTAGTTGAGTGGGGTTTCTTTTAGTCTTTTAGAAGGTTTAGTTTTGTAAGTGGGTTAGTTTTTGGGGGTTAGTTAAGTCTCTGAAAAAGAGTGGGTCAGCTAAGTGGGTTAGTTGAGTGGGTTTCTTTATCTTGAGAAAAAGTGGGTTAGCTAAATGGGGTTTTTGAGTGGCGTTAAATTGAGTTTTCTGAGAAGAGTGAGTTAGTAAGTGGGTTAGTTTAGTGGGTTAGTTTTAAATCTTTTTGAGAAGAGTGGGGCAGCTTAAATGGGTTAGTTTAGTGGGTTTTTGTTTAAATCTCTGAGAAGAGTGGGTCGCTAAGTGGGGTTTGGGTTTAGTCTCTGAGAAGAGTGGGGTCAGCTAAGTGGGGTTAGCTTAATGGGTTGTTGAGTCTCTGAGGATGTGGGGTCAAATAAATGGGGTTTGTTTAGTGGGTTAGTTTTAGTTTCTGAGAAAGTGGGGTTGGCCCAAGTTTGGGGTTTTTGAGTCCCCCAGGGCGAGTTGGGGGAAAATTTTTTAAATTAAAACGTTTTTGGGTTTTTCAATTTCCCAAAAATTGGTCATTTTTGGGCCTAGTGGGAGAGGTGGGGATGTTTTCCAGCTCTCTCTCGTTCTCTGTCTTTATCTCTCTCTCTTTTGTCTATCCACTGTCTCTTCGTGTTGAAAAATGTGCAAAAAAAGCCATTTTCCTCTCTCAGATGACGAAAAGTGCAGCTTTTGGGTCATTTTATATGACTAAGACCCGCCCTAAAGGGAAAAACTTTTTGTTCCCGGGGGGTTTACCCGGAGGAGGGTTTTGGGGGGTAAAACCCCCCGGGGGCCCCCGGGCTGTTTACCCCGGCCTCCCGGTTTGGAAACAGCGCCTTTTTATAAAAACCCGGCTTTTTGCTGTGGGGTGCAGCAAAAACTCCAACCCCCACGAAGGGCCCCCAGCCCCGGTGATCAGGAAATGCCCTTTTGGGGCTTGTCCAAATTTCCAGTTGGGGAAAACTGCAAAGGGGCTGTTGGGGAATCCCCCCTTTTGTGTGCTGGGGGGGCAGTTTAACGGGCTCGGCCCCCCGACCCCTTATTGTATGGTTTTTAACGTGCTAGTGAAACCCCCCCTTTTCATTGGGGGGGGAATTTTTTTGGTTTCTCGTCTGCCAAGTTTTTGCTTTCGTTTGTGAGTGATTTTGTGTGCAAATTCGGTTTCTGTCCCTCTGGGGTTTTCCAGGTGTATTTAATCATTTTATCTCTCCCTCCCCGCGTTCCCGGGGGAAAACAGGTTTAGGAAAAACCCCAAGCGTCCAAAATAAAATTTAGGTTTTTTTTATCTTCCCTTATGCGCGGGCCCTGAAAAGGTTTTTCTGTACATTTTTAGGTCAGCAATTTCACCTTTTCCTTTAAAGGGTGCTGTTAGAGTGAGCAATATTTTTCCCGCCTAGATAGAAAAAAAGTGACCTGAAGAGTGTCTTTTTGGGTTCCCCGCCCCTAGGGTTTTTAAGGTTCTCATTACCATCCTGTCATTTTTCTAGCAGATGCGATTGATACAATGTTATGGGCCTTTAAGTTGGGGCCTCCCACATAAACACTCCCCGGTCTTTGACCCTTGGTGTTTCGCTTTTATTTTTTTGGCCAGAATTTGTTTTTTACTCTGGGTGAAGATTTAATTTCCTCATGTTTTAAACCTTTTCTGAGTTAAATTTAAAAATTTTTCACGGGTTTAACTTCATTTGTTTTTTGCAGCCCCCCTGAAAAGTTTGGTTGATGTCCGCCTGGAGGGTTTTCAGTTTTTCTGCAATGGAAGACATGTCATGCAGATTTTTTTTTGGGTTCATCTGCAAAGGAAGGGCACGGGTTTCTGTGGCTGAAATCCTTGTCATGTCGGTTTTTAGGGGTGAGGAACAAGTGGGAGCTAGTACTTTTGCCTTGTTTGGAAAAAGAGCTTTTCAAACCCTAGCCCGCCTCGGACTTTACTCTGTTGGGCGGGCTTTCTTTTTGGGTTTTTCTGTTAGTGAGGAAAAATTTTTGATCCCCTGAACCAAAATTTTTCCCGTTATTCCTTTTTGCGCGCATTTTTGGGGCGCTTTTTAGCCCCTGGTCACCTTTGAAGGCCCTTTTTCAAAGGGCTTATAATTACATATGCTTTTTTTGTCTTTTTAGTGCATTTAGGCCTTGTTGTAGGGGTTTCCAGAGTTGAGGAAAAGACAGGAGCGACCTGTTTAAAACCCATGTTTTCAACCTTTGGGGTTTTGTAAATGATGGGTTTTTTAGATGGGTTTGGGGATCTTGCTTTTAGGACCCTTTCAAAGTTTTTTTTGATATGGGATGTTAGTGCTTTTGGTCTGGGAGTTCTTTGGGTGTTGCTTTACGCCCCCTTTTTTGGGAGTGGGGCTATGTTGTTGTTTTTATAAATGAGGGCGACCCCCGTGTCCAGCTCCCTCTTTCCCTAGGATGGAAAAAGGGTCGTGATAGGGGGTTCTTGCAGTTCTTGATGAACACCCGGTTCCATGAGGGCTGGGCCCCCGGGGAGAGTGATTGGGGGATGTATTTTTCGCCTGTTCGAAGTTTATTTTGGGCCCTCAGGGATAAAAAACGGAATTTGGCTTGTGTTAATCAATTTTTTTGGCTCTCCCCTAAAAAAAATTTATTTTGATCTTGACTCTCAGTCTTTGGGTTTGCGGCTTGCTAAAAACTGGTTCAAAATTGGGGGCTTGAGTAGCCCCCACTATTTTCCCTTTCTGTCATCTGTTGAGGACCCCCCTTGTTTTAAATAGGGGCCAATACCGGACGTTGTTCTCGATTTTGATTTTGGGTTTGGAGAAGAAAAACTTTGGGGGTTTTTTTCGATTTCATTTTTTGGTTTAGTTCTTTCCGCGATTTTTGGAAATCCTAAAAGGGTTCTTTTAGCTTAAGTTCGATGTTGCTATTTCTCTGGGCCCCCGGGTTTCCCCTTTCGCATTTCTGATATATTGAAACCCCTTTTTTGCCCCCTTGTTATTCTTTTTTCCCTCGCCCGTTTAAAGGGGGCGCCCGTTCTTTCTATTTTTCATCATCTCCCCCTTTTTCAGAGGAAAAAAAGCCTTGTGGGATAAACGGTGCCCCCGAGTTAATTGTTTTTGGATAAGTTTGGGTCTTTGTTGGGTTAGGATATCTTCCCAGCTTTAAAATTTGGTTAGGACTTGGTTTATTGGTCCACTTTTGTTTTTGTTTTTTTGAAGTTGGGAAATTTTGGTTTAATGCTCCCTCGTGGCTGTCTCTTTTTTTTCGGTCTGAGGGCCCCCACGCATAAAAGTTGAACCTCAATTTTGTTGTGATCTGAGGGATTTTTGTTTTTTTTATTTTGGTGACATTTCTTATCAGATCTAAATTTTTAGTTTAAGATGAGGTTAGTGTTTTCTCCAGTTTTAGTAGGCTTATTTTTTTGCTGGTTTAAAATTTTATTTTTTGGGGAGAGATTTAAAAGCTTCCTTTTGAGTTTTGGGGTTTTCAAACAGAGTTTCCCCCTTTTGGGGTTATTTTGCCAATTTTTTTTTGCTATTTCCTCCAATTTTTGGTTTCCCCTTTTGTTGAAAAACCCCCGGAGCAAGTTTTTGGGTCTGGGAGGGGGGAAGATTTTCCAGACAGTGGTCAATTTTTAAAAAGCTTTTTCCTGGAAAATTTCTGGGATTTTTGCAAACCCGGGGGCTTGTAGACTACCCCAATGTAGGGTTTTGGTTTTTCGACCCTTTTCTGGCCCAAAATTTCCAAATACGTCTTTTTTGGGGGATTAAGAAATTCCCGTG
The DNA here is from genome assembly GCF_026875155.1 of Cherax quadricarinatus. Lineage (NCBI taxonomy): Eukaryota > Metazoa > Arthropoda > Malacostraca > Decapoda > Parastacidae > Cherax > Cherax quadricarinatus. Next base: position 59,514 of record NW_026488154.1, on the reverse strand, counting down.
CAAAAAAAAGTGACTTTTGCAAAGTACAGGCCAACCCCCCCCCTTTTGGCCCCCGTTCACTCTGTTTACCCTCTGTATTGGTTGTAATGGGATCCATTTTTCGTTGTCCCAAAGGGTCCTTTATGTGGGTTCAGTGAAAGCCCCCGGAAAATTGCCCTTTTCCCCGAAGAAAACCACGGATGAAAGGTTTTTTTTGTTGGGTTTTTTGCTGGCTTTTGACCCTGTATATTTGCAAAGAAAGAAAGTTATTGGACTGGTGGTATTGTTGGTTTCTGGGGGGGGGGGGGTTTTTTTTCCCCGGGTTTTGTATCGGTATTTTTGGTTTGGGGGTGGGAGGCCTTTTTTGACTGTGGTTCCAAATCCCGGAATTTACTGGGTTTGGTTTTTTACGTTTTTTGCCATTTCCCGCCAGTTTTTTTTTCCCTTCCTGGCATAAAAAAACCCCTCCCTCTTTAGGGCTTTGGATACCCCGGTTTTCCCCCGGCCCGGATGTTTTGTATCTTTTTGTCCCCTTTAGTGGTATGCCTGGCAAAATTTTAAATTTTAGCACGTCTTTCCATTTGTTTTGGGGTTTTAAAAATTTTTGGGTTGAAAAAACTTACGGAAAGGGGGGTTTGCATTTTCCTGGGTTTTCATATGGGCATGAAATTTTCTAGGGTGGTATAGTTGCATGTCCCCTTGTTTTTCCCGATTTCCAAAGCAAACAGATACCAAGTGCATTGTATGTGCAAGGCTTGGTTTCCCTTTTTTCCCCTTGGGGTTTTTGTGACTTTATTTCCCTTTTTGGTGCATGTTTCCCCGTCTTTTTCCCATCCTCCTTTGCACCAACAATGGAGCTTTTCCCACCAGTTGTTTTTGGTAATTTATTTCCCCATTTTTGCTATTGGGTCCTCTTTTTTGCTATTTCCCGCGGTATTTCTGGTTTGCAATTTGGTTTTATTTTTTTCTTTGAACTTCACTTGTTTCCCCCACTATGGGGTCCCCCGTCCTTATGAGGTCCCTTTTTATGTTTTTCCTTCTGCGTTTTTTTTCCCCACTACCCCGGACAAAAATTTCCAGCTTCACCATTATGTTACCGGGGGCAGTATCTCCAGCTTTAAACCCTTTCTGTCTCCCCGGGGCAGCACCTCCAGCTTCAACCCTTACTGTCTCCCGGACGTATCTCCAGCTTCACCATACTTTTCTCCAGGACAAACACCTCCAGCTTCACCATTTTTTGTCTCCCCGGACAGCCCCTTCAGCCCTACATTTTAAATGCTACCGGGGCATCACCTCCGCCTTTTCAGTTTGTGGGTAAATGGCCCGTATCAAGGGGGGTTTCCATTCAGCCGGACTTTTTATGTTCCCAAATTTTTTGTAGAAAAACTTCCGGTTTTCTATGAAAGCTTTTGTTGTTTCCCCCTTTTAATACCCCTTTTGATTTTAGTCCACAGTTTTTTCCCCATTTGGGGATACCCAAAAAAAAACTTCTCTGTTTTTTTAAAACTGTTGTAGGGTTTTGTTCTGGGGATATCTGCACAAAGGGGGAAACCAAATTTTTTTCAAAAAAAAGACAATTTATCCAGGTTTGGGAGCCCGTTTGTTGTTTACCACAGGGCTACACACCCCTTCTAATGATTTAATGGTTTAATTTTTCTGCAAGTTACTAGCAACCCTTTGAATATTTTATTAATAACCCTTTAAAAGAAGCTCTAGCTATTTTTTATTTTTTGTTTTTTAAAATTTTTTGATATTGGACAGCCCTTTCCGTCCGTTCCCGTTTTTTTAAAGTTTGTTTTTTATAAGGGGGCCAAAAAAACCCCAAACCGTTTTCCCGTTGCTTTTTTTGTCCCAAAGAAAATGTTTTTAAAACCAGTCCCGGGTTCGGCCCAGTCAAGAGTTCGGACCAGTCAAGGGTTCGGACCAGTCGATCTGCTCTGATCAGTGGGTCACTTATTTAAAACATACTGGTCGGTGATTTGAGCTAACACATGAAGGATCTACTGGAAATTATCTACCGAGTAATATGTGATTTGACTGATACAAAAGTATAACTTGCGTGTTGAAGAGCCGGTGATTCTGGCAGCTCCTACAATGACGTACAGTCGACCTCTTTGTTTATCAATCGCTGTATCTGGCTTTTCTATTTTTGTTTTTCCCGTCTCCACAACAATAAATGCTATATTATCACTTAGTTGACTGGTGCAAATTTTGGAGGAAGGACGCTTTTTCTGTAGTAATAATTGCTTCTCGTTGTGTATATTGCGACCGCTGGTAACTACAGGTTATATGAAATTCACAGTAACGTCTCGTATTTCAAGAAAATGAAACTAATGAAAGTCACTCCACTCCACTAAGTACCATTATAATACTGGTTAGTTGCTACTACAACACTGTATTCTGCTATTCACTGGTATCACTAGATTATATGCGAGTACATGTTATGCGCAGCTGCATGTTGTGTACCACCCCAGCAAGACTAGCGTCATCAGGAAGTATGAAGTACCTCAAGGTCAAGATTCTAGTAGCAACAGGTACGTGAAGGTCCTTTGTGACCACAGTTACTGACCTCATTCTGAGCATCTTGCAATGAATGGGATAACCTGGAAAAACCTCGGCTGTGTAGTTTCAAACCTTTACAAAAGTTGCCTCTGAACTCGACGACATTGGGGAGTGAAATCCAAGCAAGAGAATATTTAACAAATTTATATGCAAAAACGCGAAAATCTTATTCTCGTTTATTACAAACACAGGTGCAGTTAAATGGCCTGCACACCTGGCTGTAGCATGATAGCCAAGGTAGAAACCAGGAACCAGCAAAAGACAGCAGAGAGAGTAAATACTTGCATATTTCCTTAACCAAACAGTTTACCTGGAGTTTACCTGGAGAGAGTTCCGGGGGTCAACGCCCCCGCGGCCCGGTCTGTGACCAGGCAATAATATGTACAATATTTACAGAGGACATGCACAGAAAGGAAACTTTGCAAGCAAGAAACACGATTAGAATCGTCTACGACCAGACTTGGAGGTAAGTCTGCCCAAGGTGCTTTACAAGTGTACCACATCGCTTCACAACTATGGCAGACTTAATTGTCACTGGCTGGTTGAACCAAGGTGCTCGCATAACAAGGTCCCTACTCGTCACACCCTCAGCACCTGGTTCACTGGTCGGGATGGCAGCCTATATGGGAGTGTGACATACACCGAATATAATGTAATATACTCTTAGCATACCACTCCATTAAACCAGGTTAAATATATTAAGGTCTACGTCATGTAAACAACACCTGTATTTAATAACTGATACATCTTACAGCCATGATGACAGCCATAATGTTTACTCGCTCTCAGCATAAATCTGTCAGTGTCCTGAACTTATTTTCTTCTTTATGTAACTTAGAGTCGTAGGAATCCGTATGATAGCTGGTGAATGCCTCTTCAGATAGGCTTCAAACTCTCAGCCTTGGTGTGTTATCCAGAAATAATTTTTTTTGTTTTATTGCCCTCCAAAAGTCCCGTTTTATCAGCTTTATTAAATAATAATAATAATAATAATATAATAATAATAATAATAATATTATAATAATAATAATATAATATAATAAAATATAATAGTAATAATAATAATAATAATAATAATAATAATAATAATAATAATAAATATAATAATAATAATAATAATATAATAATAATAATAATAATAATTAATAAAGACACCTTATAAGTTAAGAATGAACAACAAATTTAGAAATTTATTGAAATTATTCAAAGAAAAAGCTGGAATGGGAGCAATTCCTGGAGAACGCCTCTTCCGATAGCCTTCAAACTTTCCTTTATTAAAAGCGAGCTTTAGTTTCCACTTTGAGTTAGGTCAATTTTTAAATTATTAATTCCATGAAACAAATTAGCTTGCACGTAATACCTAGAGAATGCTTCTTCTGATAGGCTTCAAACTCTTAACTATTTCTGCTATTATTGAATTTTATTAAATTTCATAATTTTTATTTTTTAAAATACAAAAAATATGTTTTTCTAAGAGGATTATAGTGCCAGTGAGTGCCAGTGCCTCTGAGCGGCAGTGAGTGCTTCTGAGTGGCAGTGAGTGCCACTGTCAGTGAGTGCTAGTGAGTGCCAGTGCCTCTGAGCGGCAGTGAGTGCTTCTGAGTGGCAGTGAGTGCCACTGTCAGTGAGTGCTAGTGAGTGCCAGTGCCTCTGAGCGGCAGTGAGTGCTTCTGAGTGGCAGTGAGTGCCACTGTCAGTGAGTGTCAGTGCCTCTGAGCGGCAGTGAGTGCTTCTGAGTGGCAGTGAGTGCCACTGTCAGTGAGTGCTAGTGAGTGCCAGTGCCTGTGAGCGGCAGTGAGTGCTTCTGAGCGGCAGTGAGTGCCACTGTCAGTGAGTGCCAGTGCCTCTGAGCGGCAGTGAGTGCTTCTGAGTGGCAGTGAGTGCCACTGTCAGTGAGTGCTAGTGAGTGCCAGTGCCTCTGAGCGGCAGTGAGTGCTTCTGAGCGGCAGTGAGTGCCACTGTCAGTGAGTGCTAGTGCCTCTGAGCGGCAATGAGTGCTTAAGAGTGGCAGTGAGTGCCACTGTCAGTGAGTGCTAGTGAGTGCTAGTGAGTGCCAGTGCCTCTGAGCGGCAGTGAGTGCTTCTGAGTGGCAGTGAGTGCCACTGTGAGTGCTAGTGCCTCTGAGCGGCAGTGAGTGCTTCTGAGTGGCAGTGAGTGCCACTGTCAGTGAGTGCTAGTGAGTGCCAGTGCCTCTGAGCGGCAGTGGGTGCTTCTGAGTGGCAGTGAGTGCCACTGTCAGTGAGTGCTAGTGAGTGCCAGTGATTGCCTCTGAGTGCCAGTGAGTGCCTCTGAGCGGCAGTGAGTGCCTCTGAGTGCCAGTGAGTACCGGTGAGTGCCAGTGAGTACCAGTGAGTGCCAGTGAGTACCAGTGAGTGCCAGTGAGTACCAGTGAGTGCCTCTGAGTGCCAGTGAGTACCGGTGAGTGCCAGTGAGTACCAGTGAGTGCCAGTGAGTACCAGTGAGTACCAGTGAGTGCCAGTGAGTACCGGTGAGTGCCAGTGAGTACCAGTGAGTGCCTCTGAGTGCCAGTGAGTACCGGTGAGTGCCAGTGAGTACCAGTGAGTGCCGTGAGTACCAGTGAGTACCAGTGAGTACCAGTGAGTGCCTCTGAGTGCCAGTGAGTACCGGTGAGTGCCAGTGAGTACCAGTGAGTGCCAGTGAGTACCAGTGAGTACCAGTGAGTACCAGTGAGTGCCAGTGAGTGCCAGTGAGTACCAGTGAGTACCAGTGAGTGCCAGTGAGTGCCAGTGAGTGCCAGTGAGTACCAGTGAGTACCAGTGAGTACCAGTGAGTACCAGTGAGTGCCAGTGAGTGCCAGTGAGTGCCAGTGAGTGCCAGTGAGTACACAGTGAGTACCAGTGAGTACCAGTGAGTACCAGTGAGTGCCAGTGAGTGCCCTGCCACCACAGCAGTAACAACCTTCAACAAGACTCACGGTGCAGGAGATACAATACTTGCACCAAGTATAAATATATACCAATTTTCCACGGAATAACTTTTCCCAGGAAACATAATTAAAAGACTTTTCACCTCAAACTATCTTGTAAGGAGCTCAAATATCCTAATATATTTATATATATATATATATATATATATATATATTTATATATATATATATATATATATATATTATATATATTATATATTATATATATATATTGTGTGTGTGTGTGTGTGTGTGTACTCACTAGTTGAGGTTGCAGGGGTCGAGTCACAAGCTCTGGTCCCGCCTCTTCACTGATCGCTACTAGGTCACTCTCCCTGAACCATGAGCTTTATCATACCTCTGCTTAAAGCTATGTATGGATCCTGCCTCCACTACATCGCTTCCCAAACTATTCCACTTACTGACTACTCTGTGGCTGAAGAAATACTTCCTAACATCCCTGTGATTCATCTGTGTCTTCAGCTTCCAACTGTGTCCCTTGTGTGTGTGTGTGTGTGTGTGTGTGTGTGTGTGTGTGTGTGTGTGTGTGTGTGTGTGTGTGTGTGTGTGTGTGTGTGTGTTTTATGCAATAATCGCGAACATACTATACAAGATGCAAAATAACCACAGGGGAGAGTTGTATGGTAGTTCTAGGTCTTTCGTGTTGCAATCAACGCATCATCAGGAGCTTGCAATGTTGCAGAAACAGTAGAAATTTCAGGAAAATTGCAGCTCTTGATGACATGTTGATTGCAACACGAAGGGCCTAGAGATATCGTTCAACTCCCCCTGCGATTATTTTTCATATGTGTGTGTACTCACCTATTTGTGGTTACAGGGGTCGATTCATAACTCCTGGCCCCGCCTCTTCACTGATCGCTACTAGGTCCTCTCTCTCACTGCTCCATGAGCTTTATCATACCTCGACTTAAAACTGTGTATGGTTCCTGCCTCCACTACGTCACTTTCCAGACTAATCCACTTCCTGGCAACTTTATTACTAAAGAAATACTTCCTAACATCCCTACGACTCATCTGTGTGTGTGTGTGTGTGTGTGTGTGTGTGTGTGTGTGTGGTAAATAGGGGGTTCTAACACGGTAACAGTCGATGTAGATTCTGTCTCAGTAAGACTTTCTGCCATACCTCATCCTTCAGTAATATCTATGTTGTAGTTTTGTGATGTACTACTGCAATGAAAGAGAGAGAGAGAGAGAGAGAGAGAGAGAGAGAGAGAGGAGAGAGAGAGAGAGAGAGAATGTAACAGCTCTTAGCTTGTAAATAAACTTAGAAACTAACTTCACCTTGTAAAACCCTGCTTAAGAGAGAGAGAGAGAGAGAGAGAGAGAGGAGAGAGAGAGAGAGAGAGAGAGAGAGAGAGAGAGAGAGAGAGAGAGAGGGAGGGAGAGAGAGAGAGAGAGAGAGCCGGGGTTATTCATCACACAGACACTGGTGTCCACCTGTACATAATTACCTGGGCGCTGCTAACAAGGTCCAGTGAAAAAAAATTAGTGAAATGGAATAGCAGTGCCAATATTCCCCACCCACCCCGTTTCTCTCTCTCTCTCTCTCTCTCTCTCTCTCTCTCTCTCTCTCTCTCTCTCTCTCTCTCTCTCTCTCTCTCTCTCTCTCTCTCTCTCTCTCTCTCTCCCTCAATCTTCCTGCTCCTGCATCTCCACTCTCAACTATTAAAATCAACCATTTGTCTCACCCAGGCAGACAGTCTCCCTATTTTTGAAACATTCTCTCGTCAGGTATAAACGAGAAGTTTCAAAATATCTCCACCAAGACGCACTTGTAAATCTCCAGTAGTTTTCGATATCCCCGGAGGGATACCTTCACCTGATTCATTTGTTTTTCCAGAAGGTTTTTCAATAATAACTTGAAAATGCCGCGTCCCATCGCATTCAAATTTACATGGTTTTTAGAATGTAATTAGAAGGAAGGTTCGTGTGATTACCTTGGAGCACTGAGGTTGAGGGGAAGTGGTTACCTTGGAGCACTGAGGTTGAGGGGAAGTGGTTACCTTGGAGCACTGAGGTTGAGGGGAAGTGGTTACCTTGGAGCACTGAGGTTGAGGGGAAGTGGTTACCTTGGAGCACTGAGGTTGAGGGGAAGTGGTTACCTTGGAGCACTGAGGTTGAGGGGAAGTGGTTACCTTGGAGCACTGAGGTTGAGGGGAAGTGGTTACCTTGGAGCACTGAGGTTGAGGGGAAGTGGTTACCTTGGAGCACTGAGGTTGAGGGGAAGTGGTTACTTGGAGCACTGAGGTTGAGGGGAAGTGGTTACCTTGGAGCACTGAGGTTGAGGGGAAGTGGTTACCTTGGAGCACTGAGGTTGAGGGGAAGTGGTTACCTTGGAGCACTGAGGTTGAGGGGAAGTGGTTACCTTGGAGCACTGAGGTTGAGGGGAAGTGGTTACCTTGGAGCACTGAGGTTGAGGGGAAGTGGTTACCTTGGAGCACTGAGGTTGAGGGGAAGTGGTTACCTTGGAACACTGAGGTTGAGGGGAAGTGGTTACCTTGGAGCACTGAGGTTGAGGGGAAGTGGTTACCTTGGAGCACTGAGGTTGAGGGGAAGTGGTTACCTTGGAGCACTGAGGTTGAGGGGAAGTGGTTACCTTGGAGCACTGAGGTTGAGGGGAAGTGGTTACCTTGGAGCACTGAGGTTGAGGGGAAGTGGTTACCTTGGAGCACTGAGGTTGAGGGGAAGTGGTTACCTTGGAGCACTGAGGTTGAGGGGAAGTGGTTACCTTGGAGCACTGAGGTTGAGGGGAAGTGGTTACCTTGGAGCACTGAGGTTGAGGGGAAGTGGTTACCTTGGAGCACTGAGGTTGAGGGGAAGTGGTTACCTTGGAGCACTGAGGTTGAGGGGAAGTGGTTACCTTGGAGCACTGAGGTTGAGGGGAAGTGGTTACCTTGGAGCACTGAGGTTGAGGGGAAGTGGTTACCTTGGAGCACTGAGGTTGAGGGGAAGTGGTTACCTTGGAGCACTGAGGTTGAGGGGAAGTGGTTACCTTGGAGCACTGAGGTTGAAGGGAAGTGGTTACCTTGGAGCACTGAGGTTGAGGGGAAGTGGTTAACTTGGAGCACTGAGGTTGAGGGGAAGTGGTTACCTTGGAGCACTGAGGTTGAGGGGAAGTGGTTACCTTGGAGCACTGAGGTTGAGGGGAAGTGGTTACCTTGGAGCACTGAGGTTGAGGGGAAGTGGTTACCTTGGAGCACTGAGGTTGAGGGGAAGTGGTTACCTTGGAGCACTGAGGTTGAGGGGAAGTGGTTACCTTGGAGCACTGAGGTTGAGGGGAAGTGGTTACCTTGGAGCACTGAGGTTGAGGGGAAGTGGTTACCTTGGAGCACTGAGGTTGAGGGGAAGTGGTTACCTTGGAGCACTGAGGTTGAGGGGAAGTGGTTACTTGGAGCACTGAGGTTGAGGGGAAGTGGTTACCTTGGAGCACTGAGGTTGAGGGGAAGTGGTTACCTTGGAGCACTGAGGTTGAGGGGAAGTGGTTACCTTGGAGCACTGAGGTTGAGGGGAAGTGGTTACCTTGGAGCACTGAGGTTGAGGGGAAGTGGTTACCTTGGAGCACTGAGGTTGAGGGGAAGTGGTTACCTTGGAGCACTGAGGTTGAGGGGAAGTGGTTACCTTGGAGCACTGAGGTTGAGGGGAAGTGGTTACCTTGGAGCACTGAGGTTGAGGGGAAGTGGTTACCTTGGAGCACTGAGGTTGAGGGGAAGTGGTTACCTTGGAGCACTGAGGTTGAGGGGAAGTGGTTACCTTGGAGCACTGAGGTTGAGGGAAGTGGTTACCTTGGAGCACTGAGGTTGAGGGGAAGTGGTTACCTTGGAGCACTGAGGTTGAGGGAAGTGGTTACCTTGGAGCACTGAGGTTGAGGGGAAGTGGTTACCTTGGAGCACTGAGGTTGAGGGGAAGTGGTTACCTTGGAGCACTGAGGTTGAGGGGAAGTGGTTACCTTGGAGCACTGAGGTTGAGGGGAAGTGGTTACCTTGGAGCACTGAGGTCGACGGGTAGTGGTTACCTTGGAGCACTGAGGTTGAGGGGAAGTGGTTACCTTGGAGCACTGAGGTTGAGGGCAAGTGGTTACTTTGGAGCACTGAGGTCGACGGGTAGTGGTTACCTTGGAGCACTGAGGTTGAGGGGAAGTGGTTACCTTGGAGCACTGAGGTTGAGGGGAAGTGGTTACCTTGGAGCACTGAGGTCGAGGGAAAGTGGTTACCTTGGAGCACTGAGGTCGACGGGTAGTGGTTACTTGGAGCACTGAGGTTGAGGGAAGTGGTTACTTGGAGCACTGAGGTCGACGGGTAGTGGTTACCTTGGAGCACTGAGGTTGAGGGGAAGTGGTTACCTTGGAGCACTGAGGTTGAGGGCAAGTGGTTACCTTGGAGCACTGAGGTTGAGGGGAAGTGGTTACCTTGGAGCACTGAGGTTGAGGGAAAGTGGTTACCTTGGAGCACTGAGGTTGAGGGGAAGTGGTTACCTTGGAGCACTGAGGTCGACGGAAAGTGGTTACCTTGGAGCACTGAGGTCGAGGGAAAGTGGTTACCTTGGAGCACTGAGGTCGACGGGAAGTGGTTACCTTGGAGCACTGAGGTCGACGGGAAGTGGTTACCTTGGAGCACTGAGGTCGACGGGAAGTGGTTACCTTGGAGCACTGAGGTCGAGGGAAAGTGGTTACCTTGGAGCACTGAGGTCGACGGGAAGTGGTTACCTTGGAGCACTGAGGTCGAGGGAAAGTGGTTACCTTGGAGCACTGAGGTCGACGGGAAGTGGTTACCTTGGAGCACTGAGGTCGATGGAAGTGGTTACCTTGGAGCACTGAGGTCGAGGGAAAGTGGTTACTGGAGCACTGAGGTCGACGGGAAGTGGTTACCTTGGAGCACTGAGGTTGAGGGGAAGTGGTTACCTTGGAGCACTGAGGTTGAGGGGAAGTGGTTACCTTGGAGCACTGAGGTTGAGGGGAAGTGGTTACCTTGGAGCACTGAGGTCGACGGAAAGTGGTTACCTTGGAGCACTGAGGTCGAGGGAAAGTGGTTACCTTGGAGCACTGAGGTCGACGGGAAGTGGTTACCTTGGAGCACTGAGGTCGACGGGAAGTGGTTACCTTGGAGCACTGAGGTCGACGGGAAGTGGTTACCTTGGAGCACTGAGGTCGAGGGAAAGTGGTTACCTTGGAGCACTGAGGTCGACGGGAAGTGGTTACCTTGGAGCACTGAGGTCGAGGGAAAGTGGTTACCTTGGAGCACTGAGGTCGACGGGAAGTGGTTACCTTGGAGCACTGAGGTCGATGGGAAGTGGTTACCTTGGAGCACTGAGGTCGAGGGAAAGTGGTTACCTTGGAGCACTGAGGTCGACGGGAAGTGGTTACCTTGGAGCACTGAGTTCGACGGGAAGTGGTTACCTTGGAGCACTGAGGTTGAGGGGAAGTGGTTACCTTGGAGCACTGAGGTTGAGGGGAAGTGGTTACCTTGGAGCACTGAGGTTGAGGGGAAGTGGTTACTTGGAGCACTGAGGTTGAGGGAAGTGGTTACCTTGGAGCACTGAGGTTGAGGGGAAGTGGTTGCCTTGGAGCACTGAGGTTGAAGGAAAGTGGTTACCTTGGAGCACTGAGGTTGAGGGGAAGTGGTTACCTTGGAGCACTGAGGTTGAGGGGAAGTGGTTACCTTGGAGCACTGAGGTTGAGGGGAAGTGGTTACCTTGGAGCACTGAGGTTGAGAGGAAGTGGTTACCTTGGAGCACTGAGGTTGAGGGAAAGTGGTTACCTTGGAACACTGAGGTTGAGGGGAAGTGGTTACCTTGGAGCACTGAGGTTGAGGAGAGTGGTTACCTTGGAGCACTGAGGTTGAGGGGAAGTGGTTACCTTGGAGCACTGAGGTTGAGGGGAAGTGGTTACCTTGGAGCACTGAGGTTGAGGGGAAGTGGTTACCTTGGAGCACTGAGGTTGAGGGGAAGTGGTTACCTTGGAACACTGAGGTTGAGGGGAAGTGGTTACCTTGGAGCACTGAGGTCGACGGGAAGTGGTTACCTTGGAGCACTGAGGTCGACGGGAAGTGGTTACCTTGGAGCACCGAGGTCGACGGGTAGTGGTTACCTTGGAGCACTGAGGTCGACGGGAAGTGGTTACCTTGGAGCACTGAGGTCGACGGGAAGTGGTTACCTTGGAGCACTGAGGTCGACAGGTAGTGGTTACCTTGGAGCACTGAGGTCGACGGGTAGTGGTTACCTTGGAGCACTGAAGTCGACGGGAAGTGGTTACCTTGGAGCACTGAGGTCGACGGGAAGTGGTTGCCTTGGAGCGCTGAGGTCGACGGGAAGTGGTTACCTTGGAGCACTGAGGGTGAGGGGAAGTGTTTACCTTGGAGCACTGAGGTCGACGGGAAGTGGTTACCTTGGAGCACTGAGGTCGACGGGAAGTGGTTACCTTGGAGCTCTGAGGTCGACGGGTAGTGGTTACCTTGGAGCACTGAGGTTGAGGGAAAGTGGTTACCTTGGAGCACTGAGGTTGAGGGGAAGTGGTTACCTTGGAGCACTGAGGTCGACGGGAAGTGGTTACCTTGGAGCACTGAGGTCGACGGGTAGTGGTTACCTTGGAGCACTGAGGTTGAGGGGAAGTGGTTACCTTGGAGCACTGAGGTTGAGGGGAAGTGGTTACCTTGGAGCACTGAGGTTGAGGGGAAGTGGTTACCTTGGAGCACTGAGGTTGAGGGGAAGTGGTTACCTTGGAGCACTGAGGTCGACGGGTAGTGGTTACCTTGGAGCACTGAGGTCGACGGGAAGTGGTTACCTTGGAGCACTGAGGTCGACGGGAAGTGGTTACCTTGGAGCACTGAGGTCGACGGGTAGTGGTTACCTTGGAGCACTAAGGTTGAGGGGAAGTGGTTACCTTGGAGCACTGAGGTTGAGGGGAAGTGGTTACCTTGGAGCACTGAGGTCGACGGGAAGTGGTTACCTTGAGCACTGAGGTCGACGGGAGTGGTTACCTTGGAGCACTGAGGTCGACGGGAAGTGGTTGCCTTGGAGCACTGAGGTCGACGGGTAGTGGTTACCTTGGAGCACTGAGGTCGATGGGAAGTGGTTACCTTGGAGCACTGAGGTCGACGGGAAGTGGTTACCTTGGAGCATTGAGGTTGAGGGGAAGTGGTTACCAGGATACCAGGATACCTATCTCGGATCACTGGTTTTAGTTACACCCCAGCACCTCGACTACCACCTCCATAACTTGGCTTTTGTTAAGGTTACACTCCTGAACCATTATTACAACTAATACAGAAACCCAGGTGTTAGACCTGTGTGTTATTCATCAATAGTTTGTGCTTCACTGTTGTCTACCAAACCTGAGGACCCATCCTCATGTTTCATATCTTATCATGACGCTGTGCGTGCCAATGCCTCTCTCCGAATAACACGACGATTACCCATCCACGGAACGGGCGGGGTTTGAACTAACCTGGAGTTTCACGACTCACTCGCCATGGGTTTAAATCACACCCATTCCGTGGAGTGCTTGTCCAGGCCGTGATTTTCTTTAACCCCCCTCCCCCACCCCCAGCTGGCTTATCCACCTTACCAATGGCTTCTTACAGACCAGGAACATGCAGTGTAGACAGAGATGCCTGTATATACACGTGTGTAAGCGTGTTCGGGAACAAAGCTGAACAATACCGTGACTGGAACAATACACAAATAACCCGCACATGGGAGAGTGAAACTGACCACCACGTTTCACTCCCACTTGCTCCATTTACAATTATTATCAACAAGGAAGCGCTATTTACAAGGTTCTAAATGGTTCAAGTCCGACCGAAATGTCGTCGTAAGCTCCTCTCTCTCTCTCTCTCTCTCTCTCTCTCTCTCACTGTCTCACTGTTTCTATCTCTATCAGTCTCTCACTGTCTCTCTCACTCTCTCACCAGGCCGAGGGTGTCACCATTCATGTTGTGAGATTTTTTTAAACTGGTATTTTCTTTCTTTTTTTTTTGTGGGTGTGAATGTCGCCACTGTCCTTCATTGTTATGTTTCTGTTCATGCTTTTGTTTCTGTTGTTGCTCCTCTGGTTCATGTGGTTGTCGTTGCTGTTATTAATTTTGCTTCTGTTCCTACTGTTTCTCTGTTTTGTTTTGTTTTTTGTTAGTTTTGCTGTTGGTTTGTATCTTCTCCTGTTGTTGTTGCTATTGTTGAAGCGTTTGTGATTTGCTGTTGTTGTTGTTGCTATGGTCTCTCTCTCTCTCTCTCTCTCTCTCTCTCTCTCTCTCTCTCTCTCTCTCCCTGTCTCTCTCTCTCTCTCCTCTCTCTCTCTCTCTCTCTCTCTCTCTCTCTCCCTCTCTCTCTCTCCCTCTCTCTTACACAGTGTTTTACAAGGTTAGGTTAAGGTTGCTATATTTACCAACTAAGAGTTGTTAACTATATCAGCTCATTTGCAAGACTTTTTATTGTTATGAGACATACAGATAGGGAACAAGGTGAAGTTGAAGCCATCTGTGGGCCAGAGGATGAGGTTGGGGTCATCTGTGAGCCACAGAATGAGGTTGGGGTCATCTGTGAGCCACAGAATGAGGTTGGGGTCATCTGTGAGCCAGAGAATGTGGTTGGGGGCCATCTGTGGACCAGAGGATGAGGGTGGAGCCATATGTGAGCCAGAGGATAAGACCGGAGCCACTTATGGGCCATAGGATGAGGTTGGAGCCATCTCTGGGCCAGCAATTTCACTGGATCAACTTACTTTCCTCTCTCTCTCTCTCTCTCTCTCTCTCTCTCTCTCTCTCTCTCTCTCTCTCTCTCTCTCTCTCTCTCTCTCTCTCTCTCTCTCTCTCTCTCTCTCCCTCTCCCTCTCTCTCCCACCACCTTATATGTACACCACACGGCACCTAACAAGAGCCTTCCTTCATACACTAACGACCTTCCTGGAGGTTAATGGTACAGTCTGCCCTCCTGCCTCCTAACAGGCGACACTCTCAACCATCCACATAGCCAAACAATGTAATTAAAAAGAGAACCAATAAAAGTGTCCAAAGGAAACCAGTAAAAGATAATAATAATAATAATAATAATAATAATAATAATAATAATAATAATAATAATAATAATAGTTTACTTAAAATCATTATACAATAATGTACAATAACTGGCTTGTGACAGTATTGTAGTATTGTGTGACAGTATTGTAGTATTGTGTGACAGTATTGTAGTATTGTGTGACAGTATTGTAGTATTGTGTGACAGTATTGTAGAATTGTGTGACAATATTGTGGTACTGTGTGACAGTATTGTAGTATTGTGTGACAGTATTGTAGTACTGTGTGACAGTATTGTAGTATTGTGTGACAGTATTATGGTGCTGTGTGACAGTGAACATTAAAATGGTATAAAATACCGACAGATTGTTAGGTAAGACACATATGCAACAGTTAGGTATCTTTATTTTGAAACGTTTCAAAATAAAGATACCTAACTGTTGCATATGTGTCTTACCTAACAATCTGTCGGTATTTTATACCATTTTAATGTTCATTCTGTCAGACACTGCAACACAAGGGTATCTTGGTACAGACCATCTACTTCGACAACCTCTACTAGTGAGAACGGCTGGGTTTGAGAAGGACCTGCCCTCCCAAATCAACCTACGTCTCACCTCCTGGCACTATATAAGGCCCGATTCTGTCACTTCAACTTCATATTGTTTCAGACAACGGAACAATGCTCTTCTCCAGACTGAGGGACTGACCACCTCAAAACTTTAAGGGTGATGGACTGATTACATCGTCTTCAAGTATCTTCTGCTTCTATCAACTTTTCTGTACTCGACTGAAGAAGCCTGCTGTGTAGGCGAAACGTTTCATAATAAAGATACCTAACTGTTGCATATGTGTCTTACCTAACAAACTGTGTGACAGTATTGTGGTACTGTGTGACAGTATTGTAGTACTGTGTGACAGTATTGTAGTACTGTGTGACAGTATTGTAGTACTGTGTGACAGTATTGTAGTACTGTGTGACAGTATTGTAGTACTGTGTGACAGTATTGTAGTATTGTGTGACAGTATTGTAGTATTGTGTGACAGTATTGTAGTATTGTGTGACAGTATTAAGGTACTGTGTGACAGTATTGTAGTATTGTGTGACAGTATTGTAGTATTGTGTGACAGTATTGTGGTACTGTGTGACAGTATTGTAGTACTGTGTAACAGTATTATTGTACTGTGTGACAGTATTGTAGTACTGTGTGACAGTATTGTAGTATTGTGTGACAGTATTGTGGTACTGTGTGACAGTATTGTGGTACTGTGTGACAGTATTGTAGTACTGTGTAACAGTATTGTGGTACTGTGTGACAGTATTGTGGTACTGTGTGACAGTATTGTAGTACTGTGTGACAGTATTGTAGTACTGTGTGACAGTATTGTAGTATTGTGTGACAGTATTGTGGTACTGTGTGACAGTATTGTAGTATTGTGTGACAGTATTGTAGTATTGTGTGACAGTATTGTGGTACTGTGTGACAGTATTGTAGTATTGTGTGACAGTATTGTGGTATTGTGTGACAGTATTGTAGTATTGTGTGACAGTATTGTAGTATTGTGTGACAGTATTGTGGTACTGTGTGACAGTATTGTAGTATTGTGTGACAGTATTGTAGTACTGTGTGACAGTATTGTAGTACTGTGTGACAGTATTGTAGTACTGTGTGACAGTATTGTAGTAGTGTGACAGTATTGTAGTACTGTGTGACAGTATTGTAGTACTGTGTGACAGTATTGTAGTACTGTGTGACAGTATTGTAGTACTGTGTGACAGTATTGTAGTACTGTGTGACAGTATTGTAGTACTGTGTGACAGTATTGTAGTATTGTGTGACAGCATTATGGTATTGTGTGACAGTATTGTGGTATTGTGTGACAGTATTGTGGTACTGTGTAACAGTATTGTAGTATTGTGTAACAGTATTATGGTATTGTGTGACAGTATTGTGGTATTGTGTGACAGTATTGTGGTACTGTGTAACAGTATTGTAGTACTGTGTGACAGTATTATGGTACTGTGTGACAGTATTGTAGTACTGTGTGACAGTATTGTAGTACTGTGTGACAGTATTGTGGTATTGTGTGACAGTATTGTGGTATTGTGTGACAGTATTGTAGTACTGTGTGACAGTATTGTAGTACTGTGTGACAGTATTGTAGTATTGTGTGACAGTATTATGGTACTGTGTGACAGTATTGTAGTACTGTGTGACAGTATTGTAGTACTGTGTGACAGTATTGTGGTATTGTGTGACAGTATTGTGGTATTGTGTGACAGTATTGTAGTACTGTGTGACAGTATTGTGGTATTGTGTGACAGTATTGTGGTATTGTGTGACAGTATTGTGGTACTGTGTAACAGTATTGTGGTAATGTGACAGTGTTGTGGTATTGTGTGACAGTATTGTGGTATTGTGTGACAGTATTGTGGTATTGTGTGACAGTATTGTGGTACTGTGTAACAATATTGTGGTAATGTGACAGTGTTGTGGTATTGTGTGACAGTATTGTAGTATTGTGTGACAGTATTGTGGTATTGTGTGACCATCTGGAACGAGGTATAAGAAGGTAAGGGAGGAAGAACAGGGAGAGGGAAGAGAAGCAAAGGGAGTGAGTGAGAGAGAATAGGGAAGAGAGGAGGGGGACGTGGGAAGGAGGAGGTGTTAAGAGAAATAAAGGGAAGGGGTAAGGGGTAAAGCGGAGAAGGAAAGGGGAAGAAATCTGCTCGTTGTTCAAGTCTAATCTCCGTGATCTTGATAAATGGTCTCCCCCTCCCCTTCTTACCCTCTTCCCTCCCCTCCCTTCTAACACCCCTCCCCCTCCCTAACAGGTTCACCTCTTCCTCCTCTGTCACTCTTCCTCCTCTGCCACTCTGCCTCACACACCACTCTGCCTCACACACACACACACTCTGCCTCTCACACCACTCTGCCTCTCACACCACTCTGCCTCTCACACCACTCTGCCTCACACACCACACTGCCTCACACACCACACTGCCTCACACACCACATCTCCCTTCACACACACCACACTGCCTCACCACCAGCACTCCCACCACCAGCACTGCCTCACACACCACTCTGCCTCACACACACCTGCCTCACAAAACCACACTGCCTCACACACCACCTGCCTCATACACCACTCTGCCTCCACACACCACACTGCCTCACACAGAACTCCCTCACAAACATTTTGCCTCCACACCACTCCTCACACACACTCTCCTCACACACCAAACTCTGCCTCACACCCCACACGCCTCCACACCCACACTGCCTCACAACACCACACTGCCTCCCCACCCACACTGCCTCACACCCACCGCCTCACACACCACTCTGCCTCACACACCCACACTGCCTCACACACCACACTCCCTCACCCCCACACTGCCTCACACACCACACTGCCTCATAACCACACGGCCTCACACACCCACTCTGCCTCACACACGGACCTGCCTCACAAAACCACTGCCTCACACACCACACTGCCTCCCCAAAACCACACTCCCTCACACACCACACTGCCTCCCCCACACTCCTCACACCCCACACGCCCTCACACACCCACTGCCCCACACACCACACTCCCTCAAACCACCTGCCTCACACACCACTCGCCTCCACACCACTTGCCCACACACACCACACACTGCCTCCACACCACACGCCTCACACCACTCCCTCACACACCACACTCCCCTCACAACCACACTCCTCACACACCACACTCCCTCACACACCACACTCCCACACACCACCTCCTCACACACCACACTTCCTCACCACCAACTCCTCACCCCAAACCCCCTCCCTCACACACCACACTCCCTTCACACCCCCAACTCCCTCACCCCCACCACACTGCCTCACACACCACACTGCCTCACACACCACCCCTCACACCAACACTCCTCACACACCACACCCCTCACCACCACTCCCTCACACACCACACTCCTCAAAACACCACACTGCCTCACACACCACCTCCTCACACACCACAGGGCCTCACACACCACACTCTCCTTCACACCACCTCCAAACCCAACACTGCCTCAACACCACACTGCCTCCACCCCACTCCCCACACACCCCACACTCCCCTCACACACCACACTCCTCAACACCACACTGCCTCCACACCACTCCCTCACACACCACACTGCCTCAACACCACATCCCTCACCCCCACTCCCTCACACACCACACTCCCTAAACACACCACACTCCTCACACACCACACTCCCTCACACACCACACTCCCTCACACACCACACTCCCTCACACACCACACTCTCCCCACACCACACCCCTCACACACACTCCCTCACACACCACATTTCCTCACACACCACACTGCCTCAACACACCACTCCCTCACACACCACACTGCCTCAACACCACACTCCCCTCACACACCACTCCCTCACACACCACACTCCCTCACACACCACACTCCCTCACACCCACTCCCTCACCCCCACCAACACTGCCTCACACACCCCACTCCCTCACACACCACACTCCTCACACACCACACTCCCTCACACACCACACTCCCTCACACACCACACTGCCTAAAGACACCACACTGCCTCACACACCCACTCCCTCACAAAACCACACCCTCACACACCCACTGCCTCACACACCACACTCCTCACCACCACACCCTCACACACCACACTGCCTCACACACCACACTCCCTCAACACCACACTGCCTCACACACCCACTCCCTCACACACCACATTTCCCTCACACACCACACTGCCCTCACCCCACCACACTGCCCCCAACACCACACTGCCTCACACACCCCCTCCCTCAAAACACCACACTCCCTCACACACCACACTCCTCACACACCACCCCCTCACACACCCCCCCTCCCTAAACACACCCACACGCCTCAACACCACACTGCCTCAAAACACCACACCTCACACACCACCCTCACACACACACTCCCTCCACACCCCCTCATCACACACACTCCCTCACACACCACACTGCCTCACCCCACCACACTCCTCAACCCCACACTCCTCACACACACACTCCTCACACACCACACTTCCTCACACACCACACTGCCTCACACACACCCCCCCACACCACACTGCCTCCCCCCACCCCACCCCCACATCCTCACACACCACACTCCCTCACACACCACACTCCCTCACACCACACTGCCTCTAAACACCCACTCCCTCACACCCACACTCCCTCACACACCACACTGCCCTCACACACCACATTTCCTCACACACCACATTTCCCTCACAAAACCACATGCCTCACACACCACACTTCCCTCACACACCACACCCCCCTAAACCACACCACACTCCCTCACACACCACACTCCTCCCCACCACACCACACACACCACACTCCCTCACACACCACACTCCTCACACACCCACCTCCTCCACCCACACTCCTCACAACACCACATGCCTCACACACCACACTCCTCACACACCACACTCCTTCACACACCACCCAAAAACTCCCAAAAACATCCCTCACACACCACACTGCCTCACAACCCCCACACAACACTCCCACACACAACACTGCCTCACCCCCAACGAAACCACACTCCCTCACACACCACACTCCCTCACACACCACACTCCTCACACACCACACTCCCTCACACACCACACTCCCTCACCACCACACTGCCTCACACACCACACTCCTCCACACCACACTGCCTCACACACCACACTCCCTCACACACCACACTCCCTCACACACCACACTCCTCACACACCAACACTGCCTCACACACCACACTCCCTCACACACCACACTCCCTTTCACACACCACACTGCTCACCCCCACACTCCCACACACCACACCTCCTCCACACCACACTGCCTCACACACCAAAACCCCTCCCCAACACCACACTCCTCACACACCACACTCCCTCACACACCACACCCCTCAAAACCCACACTGCCTCTCACACCACACTGCCTCACACACCACACTCCCTCACACACCACCCCTCCTCTCACACCACACTCCCTCACACACCACACTCCCACACAACACCACATTTCCCTCCACACCACACTCCTCACACACCACACTGCCTCCACCCCACACTCCTCACACACCACACTGCCTCTCACACCACACTCCCTCACACACCACACTCCCTCACAAAACCACACTCCCCACACACCACACCCTCCCCAACCACACTCCCTCACACCACACTCCCTCACACACCACACTCCCACACACCACACTCCCAACACCACACTGCCTCTCACACCACACTCCCTCACACACCAACCCTCACACACCACACTCCCTCACACACCACACCCCCCTCACACACCACACTCCTAAACACACCACACTGCCTCTCACACCACACTGCCTCACACACCACACTCCGCCTCAACACCACACTCCCTCACACACCACACCCTAAACACACCACACTGCCTCACACACCACCTGGCCCCACACACCACACTCCCTCAACACCCAACTCCCTCACACACCACACTCCCCACACACCAACACTGCCTCCACACCAAAACTGCCCTCACACCACCACACTGCCTCAACACCACACTCCCTCACACCCACATCCCTACACACCACACTGCCTCACAAAACCACATTTACCCTCACACAACCACACTCCACACACCACACTCCTCACACACCACACTGCCTCACACACCACACTGCCTCTCCAACACCACACTCCCCTCCACACCACACGCCTCACACCACACTCCCTCACACACCACACTGCCTCACACACCACACTGCCTCACACACCAAACTCCCCACACACCACACTCCTCACCACACATCCCCACACACCACACTCCCTCACACACCCACACTCCCCTCTCACACCACACTGCCTCACACACCACACTGCCTCAGACACCACACTCCCTCACACACCACACTGCCTCACAACCCCACACTGCCTCTCACACCACCCCTTTCCCTCACACACCACACTGCCTCACACACCACACTGCCCTCAAAACCACACCCCCTCACACACCACACTCCCTCACACACCCACTGCCTCACACACCACACTCCCTCACACACCACACTGCCTCTCACACCACACTCCCTCACACACCACACTCCCTCACACACCACACTCCCTCACACACCACACTGCCTCACAACCACACTGCCTCACACACCCACACTCCCTCACACACCACACTCCCTCACACACCCACACTCCCTCACACACCACACTCCCTCACACACCACACTCCCTCACACACCACACTCCCTCACACACCACACTCCCTCACACACCACACTCCCTCACACACCACACTCCCTCACACACCACACTCCCCTCACACCCCAAACCCTCCCTCACACACACCACTCCCTCACACACTACACTCCCTCACACACCACACTGCCTCACACACCAAAACTCCCTCACACAACCACACCCTCACACACCACACTCCCTCACACACCACACTGCCTCACACACCACACTGCCTCACAACACCACACTCCCTCTCAAAACCACACACCCTCACACACCACACTCCCTCACACACCACACTCCCCTCACACACCACACTCCCCACACCCCCACACATGCCTCACACACCACACTCCTCACACACCACACTCCCTCACACACCACACTCCCTCACACACCACACTCCCTCACACACCACACTGCCTCACACACCACACACCCCTCTCACACCACACTCCCCTCACACACCACACTCCCTCACACACACACCCCCACACACCACACTGCCCTCACACACCACACTGCCTCACACACCACACTGCCCTCTCAAAACCACACTGCCTCACACACCACACTGCCTCTCACACCACACTGCCTCACACACCACACTGCCTACACACCACACTGCCTCTCACACCACACCCTCACACACCACACTGCCTCCACACACCCACAACTGCCTCTCACACCACACTCCCTCACACACCACACTCCCTCACAAAACCACACTCCCTCACACACCACACGCCTCACACACCACACCCCTCACACACCACACTGCCTCACACACCACCTCCCTCACACACCACACTGCCTCACACACCACACTCCCTCACCACCACACTGCCTCACACACCACACTGCCTCACACACCACACTCCCTCACACACCACACTGCCTCACACACCACACTGCCTCACACACCACACTGCCTCTCACACCACACTCCCTCACACACCACACTGCCTCACACACCACACTCCCCACACACCAACACTCCCTCTCACACCACACTGCCTCACACACCACACTCCCTCACACACCACACTCCCTCACACACCACACTGCCTCACACACCACACTCCCTCACACACCACACTGCCTCACACACCACACTGCCTCACACACCACACTGCCTCACACCACCACACTGCCCTCTACACCACACTCCCCACACACCACACTCCCTCACACACCACACTCCCTCACACACCACACTCCCCACACACCACACTCCCCACACACCACACTGCCTCACACACCACACTGCCTCACACACCACACTGCCTCTCACACCACACTGCCTCTCACACCACACTCCCTCCACCACACCACACTGCCTCACACACCACACTGCCTCACACACCACACTGCCCTCCACACCACACTGCCTCACACACCACACTCCTCACACACCACACTGCCTCCCCACACCAACACTGCCTCACACACCACACTGCCTCTAAACACCACACTCCCTCACACACCACACTGCCTCACACACCACACTGCCTCACACACCACACTGCCTCACACACCACACTGCCTCACACACCACACTCCCTCACACACCACACTGCCTCACACACCACACTGCCTCACATACCACACTGCCTCACACCCACACTGCCTAAACACACCACACGCCTCTCACCCCACACTGCCTCACACACCACACCTGCCTCACACACCACACTCCCTCACACCCCACACTGCCTCACACACCACACTGCCTCACACACCACACTGCCTCACACACCACACTGCCTCACACACCACACTGCCACACACACCACTCTTAACACTAACAAATTAAGTTATTAAAGACAGCTCTGGTATAACGCTCTCTTTTTACCTATACTTTCAATAGCCTATTTATGTTGACATCTCACATATATATTTCAATTTCTAAATGTTTGGGAATCTCTAGCCCCATCATGACTAAAATGTAAATGAACAATTTACTAAGCACAACAGTTTGGTTTATCACAAGCAAATATGTCCCAGTAAAAGAACTATGCATTATATTTTCTGTGGTGTTGAAGTCAGTACAGCGAAGTACCCAGAAGTGAAGTCTCTGTGGTGTTGAAGTCAGTACAGTGTAGTACCCAGAAGTGAAGTCTCTGTGGTGTTGAAGTCAGTACAGTGTAGTACCCAGAAGTGAAGTTTCTGTGGTGTTGAAGTCAGTACAGCGTAGTACCCAGAAGTGAAGTCTCTGTGGTGTTGAAGTCAGTACAGCGTAGTGCCCAGAAGTGAAGTCTATGTGGTGTTGAAGTCAGTACAGCGAAGTACCCAGAAGTGAAGTCTCTGTGGTGTTGAAGTCAGTACAGCGAAGTACCCAGAAGTGAAGTCTCTGTGGTGTTGAAGTCAGTACAGCGAAGTACCCAGAAGTGAAGTCTCTGTGGTGTTGAAGTCAGTACAGTGTAGTACCCAGAAGTGAAGTCTCTGTGGTGTTGAAGTCAGTACAGTGTAGTACCCAGAAGTGAAGTCTCTGTGGTGTTGAAGTCAGTACAGTGTAGTACCCAGAAGTGAAGTTTCTGTGGTGTTGAAGTCAGTACAGCGTAGTACCCAGAAGTGAAGTCTCTGTGGTGTTGAAGTCAGTACAGCGAAGTACCCAGAAGTGAAGTCTCTGTGGTGTTGAAGTCAGTACAGCGTAGTACCCAGAAGTGAAGTCTCTGTGGTGTTGAAGTCAGTACAGCGTAGTACCCAGAAGTGAAGTCTCTGTGGTGTTGAAGTCAGTACAGCGTAGTACCCAGAAGTGAAGTCTCTGTGGTGTTGAAGTCAGTACAGCGTAGTACCCATAAGTGAAGTTTCTGTGGTGTTGAAGTCAGTACAGTGTAGTACCCAGAGGTGAAGTCTTTGTGGTGTTGAAGTCAGTACAGCGTAGTACCCAGAGGTGAAGTCTTTGTGGTGTTGAAGTCAGTACAGCGTAGTACCCATAAGTGAAGTTTCTGTGGTGTTGAAGTCAGTACAGCTGTAGTACCCAGAGGTGAAGTCTTTGTGGTGTTGAAGTCAGTACAGCGTAGTACCCAGAGTGAAGTCTTTGTGGTGTTGAAGTCAGTACAGCGTAGTACATAAGTGAAAGTTTCTGTGGTGTTGAAGTCAGTACAGGTAGTACCCAGAGTGAAGTCTTTGTGGTGTTGAAGTCAGTAACAGCGTAGTACCCATAAGTGAAGTTTCTGGGTGTTGAATCAGTACAGTGTAGTACCCCAAGGTGAAGTCTTTGTGGTGTTGAAGTCAGTACAGCGTAGTACCCAGAAGTGAAGTCTCTGTAGTGTTGAAGTCAGTACAGTGTAGTACCCAGAAGTGAAGTCTCTGTGGTGTTGAAGTCAGTACAGCGAAGTACCCAGAAGTGAAGTCTCTGTGGTGTTGAAGTCAGTACAGCGAAGTACCCAGAAGTGAAGTTTCTGTGGTGTTGAAGTCAGTACAGCGAAGTACCCAGACGTAGGAGTCACTATGCTACTTACGTCAAGAATCTGTAATCACAGTGTTCTGTGATACCAAACTGAGAAGGTTACTACAGAAATACCTACCCACAGTGTTTCAATTACGTGTGGTACTGCCCACACATCGAACACTAACAGACAATACCAGATCCCAGGTCAGTGGGCAGAATAGATCAACATACCCACATACCACCCAACAAAGCTATGTTCATTACTAACACAAATTGAACATTAATCTGCAGGAAGACATTCCTGTATATATTAATATAACCAGTTCAGAATATTCACCAGATTTAATACCACAGACGCGACCTCATCATCTGGGAAGCTTTGTATATGGTGATACTGAAGCTTGTATGTGGTGATACTGAAGCTTTGTATATGGTGATACTGAAGCTTGTATGTGGTGATACTGAAGCTTGTATATGGTGATACTGAAGCTTTGTATATGGTGATACTGAAGCTTTGTATATGGTGATACTGAAGCTTGTATATGGTGAACGAAGTTTTGTATGTGGTGATACGAAGCTTGTATGGTGATATAAAGTTTTTGTATGTGGTGATACGAAGCTTTATATGGTGATACGAAGTTTTGAATGGGAAACGAAGCTTGTAATGGTGATATGAAGCTTTGTATAGGGATACTAAATTTTTTGTATATGGGATCTGAAGTTTTGTATAGGGTGATACTGAAGCTTTATGGTGATACTGAAGTTTTTGTAAATGGTGATACTAAGCTTGAAAGGGGATACTGAAGTTTTAATTGGTGATACTGAAGTTTTTGTATTGTGATACTGAAGTTTTAAAAAGTGGGATACTGAAGCTTGTATTGGGATATGAAGTTTTGATTGGTGATACTGAAGCTTTGTATTGGTGAAAGAAGCTTGTATATGGGAACTGAAGTTTTGTTTTGGTGATACTGAAGCTTGTTATGGGTGATACTGAAGTTTTGTAAAAGGTGTACTGAAGCTTTTATATGGTGATACAAAGCTTTTAATGGTGAATACTGTTTTGGGCTCGTATTGGTGTTTACTGAAGCTTTTAAATTGGTGAACTGAAGCTTTGTATATGTGATACTGAAGCTTTATTGGGATACTGAAGTTTTATATGGTGAACGAAGCTTGTTAGGGTGATAGAAGCTTGTATTGGTGTACTGAAGTTTTGTATATGGTGATCGAAGCTTGTATTGGTGATACTGAAGTTTGATTGGTGAACTGAAGCTTGTATAGGTGAAACTGAAGTTTGTTTTGGGTGATCTGAAGTTTGTATTGGATCGAAGTTTGGGGGTATATGTGTATAGGTGATCCTTTGTATTGTGATCCCTGAAGCTTGTTTTGGGTGAACTGAACTTGTATTGGTGATACGAAGCTTTGTATAGGTGAACGAAGTTTGTATTGGTGATACGAAGCTTGTAATGGTGAACTGAAGTTGTATTGTGAACTGAAGCTTGTATTGGTATCGAAGCTTGTTTTGGGGATACGAAGCTTGTTTTTGGGGTGAACTGAATTTGTATATGGGATACTGAAGTTTTGTATAGGTGATACTGAAGTTTTGAAGGGGTGATACTGAAGTTTTGTATTGGTGTACTGAAGTTTTGTAAGGTGTACTAAAGCTTGTAATGGTGATACTGAAGTTTTAAAATGGTGATACGAAGTTTTTTATGGTGAACAAAATTTTTTGATATGGGATACTGAAGCTTGTAAGGGTGATACTGAAGTTTTGTTTTGGTGGATACTAAAGTTTTTAAATGGTGATACTAAATTTTTGTATAGGGTGTACAAAGTTTTGATATGGTGATACTGAAGCTTGTATAGGGGGAAATGAACTTTTTATGGGTTTTCTGGTTTTATAGGGTGAAACTGAAGCTTGTATTGGGAACGAAGCTTTTTAATTATTAATTTATATTATATAATTTTATTAATATTTTAAATATATAAAAATAATATTTAATATATTATATATATATATAAATATAATTTTAAAATATATTTATATAATATATTATAAATATATTTATAATTGCCAGTGAATAAAGAAGAGTATGGGAACTTAAACCGGGTCCTGGTTCAACAGTTCAACACCCCCAAAACAACTACGGCTCTAAACAAAAGATTCACAAGTGTTTCACAGAGGTCACAGACGTGTCACAAGTGTCACGACGGGTTTTTTGGGGAATCTTCTTTTTAAAAACCTCTTACTTAGGTGGATGTGAAAAATGCCAGCCCCACTTTTCAGTTTTCCGACGTTTTCTTTTTTTTGTTTTCAGAGGCTTAACTTTTTCCCGGGGTTGTTTAATATACTTTTCCCACTTTTTTTTTACAAGGAAAAAGCATGTTAATAGAATAGTGGTTGAGGAACGTACCTCCTGGGGGTGTTGGAGTGCGTCCTTTAAATTTTTTTGGGGAGACACCTCCGTACCTCCAAGCGGTGGGAACTGCGTTGATCCTCCCAGTAGATAACCCCCCCCACCACCACACCACTTACCACTACTACCACTACCACTACTACCAACTACCCCAAAACCCCCAAATACCCCCCCATACACCCCAAAAACCACTATACCACTACTCCCAAATAACCCCTACACCACTCTACTACACTACTACCACACCACTATACCACTACCCCTACTAAAAACTACTACCACTACCACAAATACCAATACCACTCTACACCCCCTTCCACTACCACTACACCACTAACCCCCTACTACCCCTTTACCACTACTACCACTACCACTTACTACCACTACTACTACTACCACCACTACTACCACTACTACTACTACATACCACTCTAACCACTAAACTACACACTAACTACCACTTTACCACTACTACCACTACTACTACCACTACTACCAACTACTACTACCACTCTCTACCACTACTACTACTACTACTACCACTACTACTACCACTACTACACACCACTTCACCACTACTACTAACCACTACTACACTACTTACTACTACCACTACACTACCACTACTACCACCACTACTACTACCACTACACTATCTAACCACTACCACTACTACCACTACTACTCTCCACTACTACACTACTACTAACTCTACTCTCTTCTAACTCCCTCACCACACGTGCCACTACTACCACTACTTACCAACATACACTCTACTCCACACACTCCATACTACTACTACGACTTACTACTTTATCTTACACTAATCCACTACTACTAATTATAACCACCCTACATACCACTACTCTACGTTACTGTCTAACCTACTACCACTTAAACCACACTACCACTACTACCAACTACTACCACTACCACTACTACCACTAACTACTACCACTACTACCACTACACTACTACCACAAACCTACTACCACACTACCACTACTACTACCACTACTACTACACTACTACCATTACTACTACCACTACCACTACTACATACTACTCACTAAAACCTACTACACCACTATTACCACTCCCACTACTACCACCACTACTACTACCCTACTACTACTACCACTACCACTACAAACCCTACTATCTACCCTACTACTACTACACTACTACAACTACTACCCTCTACTAACTACCTACCACCACTTCTACATTCAACTACTACCTACACTACCACCTACTACATACCTGTTACTTACCACCTACAACTACTATCCTAACTACTACCACTACCACTACTACTACGCACTACTCTACACTACTACCACTTATACACTACTACTACCTTTACTACTACCACCACACAACTAACTACTATCACCACTACTACTACTACCACTATCTACCCACTACTTACTACTACTACCTTTACTACCACTCACTACTCATCACCACTACAACTACTATTGCACTACTACTACTCTACCACTATTACCACTACTACTACTACCACCACTACTACAAACTCCCACTACTACACACACTACTACTTCTATTTCATACTACTACCACCACATTACTACTACATTCTCCTACTACTACTACTACCACTATTACATTCTACTACTACTACACTACACCACTATACACTTGTTACTACACTACCACATACCACTACTACTACCTCTACTACTACCACCACCACTACCAACCTATTGTCACTACTACTACTACTACACCACTATTACCACTACTACTACTTACACACCACACACTACTACTACTATTGTCACTACTACTACTACCCACCACTATTACCACTACTAACTACACTTACTATCTACTACTACCACCACCACTACTACTACTATTCACTACTACTACCACCATACCCCCTACTACTACCACTACTACTACCACCACCTACACTACTAATTTATTATCTACCACAACTACTACCACTATTACACACTACTAACTACCCTACTATACAACCACCATCCACTACTACTACTATTGTCACTCTAAACTACTACCACTATTCCCACTACTATCCTCTACTACTACCACCACCACTATCTACTACTATTGTCACTACTACTACTATACCACTATATACCACTACTACTACCTCTACTACTACCACCACCACTACTTACTACTACTATACACTATACCACTACTACTACCTCTACTACAAACCACCACCACTACTATACTATGTCACTACTCTACTAACCACTATTACCAACTACTACCTCTACTACTAACCACCACCACTACTACTATTGTCACTACTACTACTACACCACTATTACCACTACACTACCTCTACTACTACCACCACCACTACTACTACTATTGTCACTACTACTACTACTACCCTATACCACTACTACACCTTTACTACTACCACCACCACTACTACTACTATTGTCACTACTACTACTACCACTATTACCACTACTACTAACCTTTACTACTACCACCCACCACTACTACCTACCACTACTACTACTACACTACTCACTACACACTACTACTATTCCACCACTACTACTACTACCTCTACTACTCCCACCACCATACTACTACTATTGTCACTACTACTACTACTACCACTATTACCACTACTACTACCTCTACTACTACCACCACCACTACTACTACTATTGTCACTACTACTACTACTACCACTATTACCACTACTACTACCTCTACTACTACCACCACCACTACTACTACTATTGTCACTACTACTACTACACCACTTTACCACTACTATACCTCTACTACTACCACCACCACTACTACTACTATTGTCACTACTACTACTACCACCTATTCCCTACTCCCTATCCAACTACCTCTACTACACCACCACCACTACTACTACTATTCACTACTACTACTACCACTATTACCACTACTACTACCTCTACTACTACCACCACCACTACTACTACTATTGTCACTACTCTACTACTACCACTATTACCACTACTACTACCTCTACTACTACCACCACCACTACTACTACTATTGTCACTACTACTACTACCACTGTTACCACTACTAGTACCTCTACTACTACCACCACCACTACTACTACTATTGTCACTACTACTACTACCACTATTACCACTACTACTACCTCTACTACTACCACCACCACCACTACTACTACTACTACCACTATTACCACTACTACTACCTCTACTACTACCACCACCACTACTACTACTATTGTCACTACTACTACTACTACCACTATTACCACTACTACTACCTCTACTACTACCACCACCACTACTACTACTATTGTCACTACTACTACTACTACCACTATTACCACTACTACTACCTCATACTACTACCACCACCACACTACACTACTACTACTACCACTACTACTACTACTCACTTTACCACTACTACTCTACTACTACCACCACCACTACTACTACTATTGTCACTACTTCTACTACCAGTATTACCACTACTACTACCTCTACTACTACCACCACCACTACTACTATTGTCACTACTACTACTACTACCACTATTACCATACTACTACCTCTACTACTACCACCCCCCACTACTACTACTATTGTCACTAACTACAAACTATTTACCACTATTACACTCCCTACTACCTTTACACTACCCACCACCACTACTACTACTATTGTCACTACTACTACTACCACTGTTACCACTACTACTACCTCTACTACTACCACCACCACTACTACTACTATTGTCACTACTACTACTACCACTATCCTACAACTACTAAACGACTATACCACCACTACTACAACTCTACTTACTCCCTACCACCACATACTACTACTATTGTCACTACTACTACTACTACCACTATTACCACTACTACTACCTCTACTACTACCACCACCACTACTACTGCTATTGTCACTACTACTACTACTACCACTATTACCACTAGTACTACCTCTACTACTACCACCACCACTACTACTACTATTGTCACTACTACTACTACCACTATTACCACTACTACTACCTCTACTACTACCACCACCACTACTCCCTACTATTGTCACTACTATTTACTACCACTATTACCACTACTACTACCTCTACTACTACCACCACCACCACTACTACTACTATTGCCACTATTAACCACTACCACTATTACCACCTACTACTAACCTACCACCACCACTACTACACTATTGTCACTACTACTACTACCACTATTACCACTACTACAAACCCTCTACTACCTACCAACCTATCCACTACTACTAACATATTGTCACTACTACTACTAACCTACCACTATTACCACTACTACTAAACCTTTAACTACTACCTTACTACAACCACCACCACTACTACTACTATTGTCACTACTACTACTACTACCACTATTACCACT
Organism: Cherax quadricarinatus; assembly: GCF_026875155.1. Taxonomy (NCBI): domain Eukaryota; kingdom Metazoa; phylum Arthropoda; class Malacostraca; order Decapoda; family Parastacidae; genus Cherax; species Cherax quadricarinatus. The sequence continues at coordinate 27,451 of NW_026488154.1, read as the reverse complement.
ACTACTACCTCTACTACTACCACCACCACTACTACTACTATTGTCACTACTACTACTACTACCACTATTACCACTACTAACTAACCTCACTACTACCACCACCGCTACTACTACTATTGTCACTACTACTACTACTACCACTATTACCACTACTACTACCTCTACTACTACCACCACCACTACTACTACTATTGTCACTACTACTACTACCACTATCACCACTACTACTACCTCACTACTACCACCACCACTACTACTACTATTGTCACTACTACTACTACTACTACCACTACTACTACTATTGTCACTACTACTACTACTACTACCACTATTACCACTACTACTACCTCTACTACTACCACCACCACTACTACTACTATTTATTTATTTATTTTATAATTTGAACATACAGAGGTACAAAAAATACAGGTAGGAGCAGCATGCCAAAGCCACGTGTATACATAGCATTACGGGCTGGCTTAAAATTAACTTAAGATTAAGTAAGCAATGATGAATCAGTGATAAAACATTATTGTAAACAAATAACAATAAAGCACAAATGAGTATTACAAAGACAGGTCATATGGTTGCATGCATTGCTGTACATTCAGTAGAATGGAGTATTCTGTTAGGTAGAGAGATTTTGCCACCGAAGTGGCTAGTTTATTGTGCCCCCATATCCATCCTGTGGACGGTAGCGCGAGAGCATATGGATACACAAAAGGCCTAGGAACTAGGCCCCAAAGGGTTAACAGGAATACATATGGATTTATATCTACATATCTATAGTTAACTTATCTGTTACAAGCAAATTTATGAAATTTGCTTAGTATATCTGGTATCTTATTTTCATTAATAAGATATCTTGACATGTCACATAGGTTATTATACTGTCTGTCTCTGTATTCCTCAATAAGTGGACAATTAAGCACATAGTGTTCAAGAGAGTGACCATATGCCTGATCACATAATTTACATTTAGTTTGATCATCATCTGTGTGTCTCCCAAACTGCCAGAAGTACTTGTAACCAAGCCTAAGTCTGCCACTACAACATCAGTCAGTACTTGTAACCAAGCCTAAGTCTGGCCACTACAACATCAGTCAGTACTTGTAACCAAGCCTAAGTCTGGCCACTACAACATCAGTCAGTACTTGTAACCAAGCCTAAGTCTGGCCACTACAACAATCATCAGTACTTGTAACCAAGCTAAGTCTGGCCACTACAACATCAGTCAGTACTTGTAACCAAGCCTAAGTCTGGCCATAAACATCAGTCAGTACTGTTAACCAAGGCTAGTCTGGCCACTACAACATCAGTCATCTTTGTACAGGCTTTAAACTGGCCACTACAACATCAATCATACTTGTAACCAGGCTAGCCTGCCACTACAACATCAGTCCCGTACTTGTAACCAAGCTAAGCTGGCCACACCTGAGTTTACCTGGAAGAGTTTCGGGTCAACGCCCCCGCGCCGGTCTTGCCAGGCCTCCTGGTGAAACAGCGCCTATCAACCAGGCTGTTGCTGCTGGCTGCACGCAAACCAACGTACGAGCCACAGCCCGGCTGATCAGGAACTGACTTTAGGTGCTTGCCATGCCAGCTTGAAGACTGCCAGGGTCTGTTGGTAATCCCCCTTATTGTGCCATGAGGCATGAATCGTCTTTGGAGCACTGACACCTTCATTTATGGTCTCTTAACGTGCTAGTGACAACCTGCTTTTTCATTGGGGGTGGTTTCATCGTCTGCCAATCTTTTGCTTTCGTAGTGAGTGATTTTCGTGTGCAAGTTCGTACTAGTCCCTCTAGGATTTTCAGTGTATATAATCATGTATCTCCCCTCCTGCGTTCCAGGGAATACAGGTTAGAAACCTCAAGCCTCCCATAATTGAGGTGTTTTTATCTCCGTTAGCGCGCCGTGAAATTCTCTGTACATTTTCTAGTCGGCAATTTCAACTTGCCTTGAAAGGTGCGTAGGTGCAGCATATTCACCTAGATAGAACAAAGCCTAAGCCTTTGGCCACTACAACATCAGTCAGTGTTCACATTGCACGTTGCTCCATAACATACTATCTACGTCATGTTATCATAGTGGGTTATAGATCTACTCAGGCTTCTAACTTGCATTCCTATAACAATCTCTTCATTTTTTACTTCTCTCCCCATATTATTCCAAGCTAGACACAGGTTATCCAAAGTTATATTCTACATTCTCCTTCTGGGTACTTTCTTGGCTAACATCAACTTAAATCATGAGGAGTAATCCAATGTGTGATGGGATCCTAGCAAATGTACATTAATCCTTTGTCCCTATTTTTGAGTATCTATTTCCTGCTTCTCCAATGAGCATGTTGTTGGAGTCATACAGAGTCAAGAGCCCTTTAGTTAGGTAGGTATTAAATAATAACAAAGTTAGATTGGGTCCCTTTGTTTAACATTTATGTGATATAATTGTGAGAAACATTTAAGATATACAATTATAAGATATCAGTAATCAGATTTATTTGTTTTTTGGGTGAGTAAGTGATCTTTGAGAAGAGACTTAATTTATAAACAAGAGTGTTCTTTATATTTACAGGTAATAAATCCAGATTTTAGGGTCTTTTATGTGCATTGAGTTTTTGCATAGCGTGAGATGACTCCGAGGAACATCAAAGAGTGATCTGTGCCTTGTGTTATGGCATGTGTTCTGTTGAGGTTGGTAAGGAGATGTTTGGGAGGGTTAATATCAGAGTTAAGTGTTCTATGTATGTAGTTTGTCAGTAATAAGTATGGATGGGTTTTGTAGGGAGTAGGTTTAGAGTTTTGAATATTGGTGGAGTGTGCTGCCTGTAGTGGGAATTTGTTATCATTCTAACTGCAGCCTTTTGTTGGGTAATTAATGGTCTGAGATGGTTTATTGTTGTTGAGCCCCATGCACAAATTCCATAGGTGAGATAGGGGTAAATAAGAGAGTGATAAAGGGCCAGGAGGGCTGACTGTGGAACATAGTACCGTATCTTCGATAGTATGCCTACGGTCTGGATTCCTAAGAATTTTCCCTCTGTTAGCTTTGTGATAGGTGATCCGTTTATGATTATGTTAAGAGGGACATCTGTAACTGTTACCAAACTGAATGAAGTAGGTTTTGTCATGTTTAGTGTAAGTTTGTTAGTCCTCATCCAGGTAGATATTTTCTGTAATTCGGTATTTACAGTATTGGCTAGCGTGACTGGGCTCGGGTGAGAGACGACGTATGTGGTGTCATCTGCAAATAGTGTGGGTTTGAGTAATTGCGATGCATTTGGTAGGTCATATATGTATATGAGAAAGAGTAGAGGGCCTAGGACACTTCCCTGTGGGACCCCCTCAAGGAAGGTTCCTTGATGTTGGTGAGGGGGCTCTCGATTTAGGGAATTGGATCTGTGCTCCAGTTCCCCGAATTAAACCTGAATGCCTTCCATATCCCCCCCCCAGGCGCTGTATAATCCTCCGGGTTTAGCGCTTCCCCCTTGATTATAATAATAATTCCCTGTGGGACACTATTGTCACTACTACTACTACTACTACCACCACTACTACTATTGTCACTACTTCTACTACCACTGCCACCACTACAACTACTACCACCACCAACCACTATTACCAGTACTACTACCACCACCACGACCACTACCACCTCCTCCACTACATCCCTGAGCATACACAATAATACACAAGCATCTGTTACCGTCTTCCCGGAGACACAACATTAGTATTGTGAGTCACAACCAACGAGGCCTCTCCCTCCCTCCCTCCTCGACTGAAGAACCAACTGACTGATAAAACATTTCCAGAATAAAAATACCTAGATGTTGCACAATTGACTCATTTATCAACTTGTCGGCTTTCTAAACCTCAGCTTACACACTGAGGGACCAGGATTCGATCCTTGACACGATTGGAAACATTGGAAATGCTTCCATACACTTGTTCACTGTCATGTGGACACAGTAGATATGATGTGTTATAATGCAGAGACAAGGGTGTCATGTGACATGATAGAGAAGGTGTGTTATAACCCTGAATTATTATTATTATAATTAAGGGGGAAGCGCTAAACCCGGAGGATTATACAGCGCCTGGGGGGGGGATGTGGAAGGCATTCAGGCTTAATTCGGGGAACTGGAGCACAGATCCAATTCCTTAAATCAAGAGCCCCTCACCAACATCAAGGAACCTTCCTTGAGGGGTTATAACCCTGAAAAGGGTGTCGTCTGTGCCCTGAGTGTCAGGTGACACATGTGTGAAATTATAATTAACGTATGATGTATATATCTATACCAAAGATTATATGTTTTTTATATCAATATTGTTATATTAAAGATTATTTATTATTGTAGGATACATCTATACCAAAGATTGTTTTTATATCAAATATTGTTTTAGTAAAGGTTATAAAGTTTTGTGTTTATTCTGTATCCCGAACTCTTATGCTACTGCACTGATATAAGGCCAATCAGTGTTTTGTAATATTCACCTAAAAGTAAATAGGTACCTGGGGATTAGGCGACCAGTGTGGGTTGCATCCTGGAGAAAAAGAGCTGAGAGATACAATGGAAATAAGCCAAACAGTCCTCGATGACAGCCTGACTTCAGTGGATTACCCTGAGTAATAGTTAACTTGGGAGCATTATTACTATTAATAGTAGTATTTTTATTAGTATATTCACAGGAAAGCACTAAACTCCAAGGGCTCATACACTGCCTGGGGAATGGTAGGAAATAAAGTTTGATCCGAGGAAGGGGACAGTAGCTCAGTTCCTCTGATCATGAACCTCCTTCAGCATTATCAAGGCACCTTATTTATTTAAAGGGCTGCCAAAGGGGGCAAATATTCCCACCTATTTATGCCAAAATGAAGAGGTATAGAAAGCATTGAGGTTTGAGCAGAGGGAGGATAATTCTAGTCCCTTGCATCAGGAACCCTTCATCTTCGAGGCGTCGTCATAAGGCACTGTAAGGCTCCACTTATACAGCAGGTTAAGTTCCGAGCTATTATAGGGCCCCACTTATACAGCAGGTTTGGTTTCGGCTACTGTAGGGCCCCACTTATACAGCAGGTTAGGTTCCGGGATACTATAGGGCCCCACTCATACAGCAGGTTAGGGTCCAGCTACTGTAGGGCCCCACTTATATTAGGTTCTGGACTACTGCTGTAAAGTGAAAATCATTGTAAAGTGAAACATGGGCTTTTCTTTTCACTTTCAAATGCATATAAAAGCCTGATAACATGTATTAAGTGAGCAACAGAGCTAGGCCTAAAAAATGCATGTACAGTACACACATTACTTAGCTTAAAATATTTTTATAGTGAGTGGTGAATATATTTACTGTAGGAAGTCTTCAATAAATGAGGAATGGGTATAATTGAAAACTGTTGTATTAGCGAAACACTGTAAAGTGAAGCCTTGTAAAGCAGAGCACTGTAAAGTGAAACCTTGTAAAGCAAAGTGCTGTAATGCAAAGCACTGTAAAGCAAAGTGCTGCAAAGTGAAGCACTGTGAAGCGAAATTTAGATTTAGATTTTTTAAAGCGAAGCATTGTAAAGAGGAGCCTGCCTGTATTACACCTCAGTTAGCACTGATGCTGCAGGGCAGACATCCCACGTTGATTTATTTCAGGATTTATAAATATTATAAAACACTTGGAAGATTAAGCTTGAACAATACACAAATAACCTGCACTTGTTTAATTATTTTATTACAGCTACCATTACATGTAAATTATAAGAGGAACTGAAATGTACATCTATGTGGCAAATACAGAAGCAGAAGTCTACACTAAAAGGAACATGATTATTTTTGTACTGGAACTATAGTTATATTCCCTGAAAATATACTGTCGGTCCTAAACTACCTATGGAAAATACATTTTATAACCACGAAAATGTAATTCAGACCCCTGGCCAAGAAAATGTAATTAATACCACTTGTCATGAAAATGTAATTAATACCACCTGCCATGAAAATGTAATTAATACCATCTCATGAAAATGTAATTAATACCACTTGTCATGAAAATGTAATTAATACCACTTGTCATGAAACTGTAATTAATACCACTTGTCATGAAACTGTAATTAATACCACTTGTCATGAAACTGTAATTAATACCACTTGTCATGAAACTGCAGTTAATACCACTTGTCATGAAACTGTAATTAATGCCTCCTGGTCATGAAAATGTAATTAATACCCCTATTCACAAAAATGTAATTAATACCCGCAGTGTATTTAACTGTCATAACCCTTAAAAATACAGTAGACCCGTTCTATCACAGGTTAGTTCCAAGGCTTGCGAATACCAAAACCTGGCATAGATAATCCTAATTTATAGTCCTATACAAACTATTATAAATTTAAGCGATTATAATTACAACAAATAAGTGGAGAATTATCACTTTTTCACTGGATGGAAGCACTTCACAGCTTCTACCTTTTAGGCTTTGAAGAACTTCCACCATCACTACTATTGCACTTGGAGTCATTATCAAGCAAAAATTACGGTTTTTTTCGGGCCATGATTAGAACCATGGTACATGATAAATGAACATGCGGATGCTGGACCTGCAGATAGAAGGGTTCTACTGTATAGTTCGTGTACAGTACATACCTCAATGTAGCCTATTTAATCCATCTAGATAACATAATACTAAAGTAATAATTTTTTTCACACATCTCGTGAGTGAATATAAAATAGGAGTTACTACAATAACTCTATTTCCTATAATACTGTACTGGAAATAAAAATAAATTAACCCTTGACTAAAACTAGTATAACAATGAGCGTACCTTAAAACACTCCCTTCTATGAGCTTATGAAACAAACCAGAGAGCAGAAATATATTTCACATTCCTAGGAACTTACAACACCTTGCCAGGATGACTCTAGGCAAGAATTACACTATTCATGGTGCCTATGGCAGCTTGTTATGCCATGCACTATAATCTTTCTCTTCTTATGAAAGATTTTCTCTCTCTCCAGCATTCCATCCTTTTCTGTGGTAATTAAAAAACTGCCTGAGATTCTTTTGCTTCTTTCTTATTGCTTTTACATTTACATGACTAATCTTCTCTATTCTATTACGTCTCTTACCTTAATCATATTTATTGTATTTAAAGAGACAGGAGCATTTTTCACGACCTGGAGTTTACCTGGAGAGGGTTTCGGAGGTCAATGCCCCTGCGGCCCGGTCTGAGACCAGGCCTCATGGTGGATCAGGGTCTGATCAACCAGACTGTTACTGCTGGCCACACGCAAGCTGACGTACAAACCACAGCCCAGTTGGTCAGGTACTGACTTTAGGTGCCTGCCCAGTGCCTTCTTGAAGACAGCCAGGGGTCTATTGGTAATCCCCCTTATGTATGCTGGGAGGCAATTGAGCAGTCTTGAGCCCCGGACACTTATTGTGTTGTCTCTCAGTGTCCTCGTGGCACCCCTGCTTTTCATCAGGGAAATGTTGCATCTCCTGCCGAGTCTTTTGCTTTCATATGGAGTGACTTTCCTGTGCAGGTTTGGTACCAATCCCTCCAGGACGTTCCAAAGTGTATATTATCATGTATCTCTCTCGCCTGCATTCGAGGGAATTGTACAAGAATGGTATACAATATCGACAAGATGAAATTAAGACACATGTGCAACATCTGGGTATCTTTATACCCAGATGTTGCACGTGTCTTAATTTCATTCAAGGGAATACAGATCAAGGACCTTTCACTGTTCCCAGTAGTTTAGGTGCCTTATTGCACCTATGTATGCCATGAAAGTTCTTTGTACACTCTCCAGGTCTGCAATGTCGCCAGCCTTGAAGGGGGCCGTTAGTGTACAGCAGTATTCCAGCCTAGGGAGCACAAGCGATTTGAAGAGAATCATCATGGGCTTGGCGTCCCTAGTTTTGAAGGTCCTCATTATCCATCCTATCATTTTCCTAGCGGATGAGGTAGATACATTGCTGTGGTCTTTGAAGGCAAGATCCTCCGAGATTATCACTCCCAGGTCCTTCACATTACTTTTCCGCTCTATTGTGTGGTTAGAATTTGTGGTATACCCTGACACATTTTTAATTTCTACAAGTTTACCATATCTGAGTAGTTGAAATTTCTCCTCGTTGAACTTCATATTGTTTTGAGTGGTCCATTCGAAGATTTGGTTGATGTCCGCTTGGAGTCTTGCAGTGTCTTCGATGGAGGTCACTGCCATGGTGATCCGGGTGTCATCCGCAAAGGAAGACACGGAGCTATGGCTAGCATCTCTGTCTACCCACTTTTCCCGTTATTCCTTTATCCCGCATTCTGTGTGCTATTACACCATGGTCACATTTGTCGAAAGCTTCTGCAAAGTCTATGTATACTACATCTGTATTTTGTTTATCCTCTACAGCATCCAGGACCTTGTCATAGTGGTCCAGTAGCTGGGACAGGCAGGAGCGACCTGCTCTAAACCCGTGTTGCCCTGGGTTGTGTAACTGATGGGTATCTAGGTGGTTGGCTATTTTACTTCTTAGAACCCTCTCAAAGATTTTTATGATATGGGATGTTAGTGCTATTGGTCTGTAGTTCTTTGCAATTGCTTTACTGCCATCTTTGTGGAGTGGGGCTATGTCTGTAGGGACTTCTTGCAATTCTTGATGAACACGGAGTTCCACGAGTCTGGGCCTGGGGCAGAGTGCATGGGCATGTCATTAATTGCCTCTTCAAAATCTTGTGGAGTTAGAATAATATCCGAGAGTTTTGGGATGACCAAATTTTGGGTTTCGTTCATAAAGAATTTATTAGGAATGTCGACCCTTAGAGTGGGTAGTGGATCGCTGAACACTGAGTCATATTGGGACTTTAGTATCTCACTCATTTCTTGGCTATCATCTGTGTATGTCCCATCCCGCCTAAGCAGGGGCCCAATACTGGATGTTTTTTTCCCTTAGATTTGTCATAAGAAAAAAAGTATTTTGGGTTTTTTCAATTTCCTTTATGGCTTTTAGTTACGAGCATTAGTTACGAAAAAATTATTTTCAGAGTAAACACTAAGTAGAACATACTTCGGGCAAAACTCTTCTAAACCTTAAAGGAAATAAAAAAAAATCGATATTCCGTAACAATGCATCATGTCATGCTTGGCAGCTCAAGGGGCACTGGACTAACTAATAGCTCGATTGGTAGCACACTCAGCTCACACACCAAGGTTCGAGGGTCAATTCCCAGTATGGGTAGAACCATTAGGATGTGTTTCCTTAAGACACCTGCTGTCCATGTTCACCTGGGTGTTAGTTGACTGGTGTGAGTCACTTCCAGGGGACAAAATTGACCTAATTTGCCCGAAATGATCTTCATAACAAGGTACATTCCATATAGTATGTCACTGATGTCAGTTACGGTCTGTATACCTTGTACATGTACTTGTAGAAATAAAAATTATTATTATTATTATTATTACATGTTTGTTGCTGTATACGTCTTATTTTTCAGTCATTTTTATAGAAACATTATTGAAACTGGATGTCAGTGCAAGGAATCCCAGTGAACACTCATTGCCCTTCTCTACCTTCCCTTAGTGAGGTGGACAAAACAAACATTTTTTCTTCATATTATGCAATGCATGAATATTTTGCCTTGCATACAAATTAATACAAAAACAGATATTATATAGTAATGATATAGTGCATACATAAGCTACAAATGCATAGAGAATGTACAGAACCGTATGTAAAACCTGTATATACATACAAGGAATTTAGGTTTCATTCCATTATATCATCTGTAATACAATGTTTATCTTTCCAATCAATACAATTGCTTACATAAACTACAAAGACAAACAGTTGATTATTATTACTAGCTATTATGGAACTAATACATAAGCTTGGAATGTATAGTACAAAAGATGTATATAATACTTGTAAGTCTTTAGTAATTTATGCAACAGTTCATTTTCCCATCTGCTTTAAGAATTTTTGTACAACACATCAATTATAAACATTCATGTACACTGGCTATGCTATAAATATGTAAGTAATTACGTAAAATAATTTACAGTAAATAAATGTGTGGAATCAGGTAAAAGTGAATACATGGCAGTGTCAGCAAGTTGTTAGATATTGCACTTGGATGGTTTCCCTCCTGCATGGTAGACTGGTACAATATATCATACTATCAGAATAGTAATTATCTCTGTTTCCTAACAGTCAAATGCTTTTTTTTTTTCAACAAGTTGGCCATTTCCCACCGAGGCAGGGTGACCCAAAAGGAGAAAATCCCCAAAAAAGAAAATACTGTCATCATCATTCAACACTTTCACCTCACTCATACATAATCACTGCCTTTGCAGAGGTGCCCAGATACAACAGTTTAGAAGCATATATAAAGATGTATAACATATCCCTCCAAACTGCCAATATCCCAAACTCTTCCTTCAAAGTGCAAGCATTGTACACATGTACTTCCCATATCCAGTACTCAAGTCCGGCTATATAAAAATATTTTTTTTTTTTTTAACATACCAGCTGTCTACCACAAAGGCAGAAAACTATAAAGTTCTCTTCTTGTTTACATTTAGTAATTTATACAGGGGAAGGGGTCACTAGCCCTTCGCTTCCATCATTCTAGTTGCCTTTTACGACACACATGGCTTACAGAGGCAGGATTCTTTTCCCACTTTCACTAAATAAATTTATATTGATTTTATTTATTCTTATTTACATTCTTAACTCATAGCAAAACTTATTAAAAAAAAATTTTTTTATTTTTTTTTTATTATTAACACACTGGCCAATTCTCACCAAGGCAGGGTGGCCCGAAAAAGAAAAACTTTCACCATCATTCACTCCATCACTGTCTTGCCAGAAGGGTGCTTTACACTACTATACATAAATGTGCAATGGTGCTGTGGCAGAAAATACATGTAGGCTTTATTGTACTATAAATACAAAAAAAACAGCTTGCAGTTCCTTGCCATACACACACCTCCACTGCATGACACTGAAAGACTCCTTCAATGAAGTTCTCTTATATTATATATCAGTAAACTACGCAAAAATCAATAATTATAAATAAAAGAATTTGGGGGACCATCGATTTGAGGAATCTCCCAACAGCACTAGTTCCTGAGAAATTGTCACCTACGTTAGTTTATGCAGTACAATACTACGTCCACGAGGAAGAAGGGGGTGTTAATGCTGCAGTTTTATAACTGTAGTGCAAGCGTGCCTCTGGCAAGGAAGTGATGGAGTGAATGATGGTGCAAGTTTTTCTTTTTTGGGCCATCCTCCCTTGGTGGGAAATGGCTAATGTGTTAATAAAAAAAAATAAGTCCACAACTTACAAACACATTGAGAATATTCTGCATTGTGGATATCATTATTATGTCATTATTGTGTATAATATCATTATTATACACAATACATTAGGTCCCCAATGTACGCATTCGTAAGTTGAAGACTTTCTGTATTATGACTATTATACACAAATCAGGAGTCCCCAGTGTGTTGGTAAGTCAAGGACTTATCGTATACATCATTTCATAACAACCAATCATCGCACCTTACCTTACCTTTTATGGTCATTGAATTTTGCTATTTATTTTCTTAGAGAATTATTCTTTTTATTTTAAATGCACTGTATTTACTCTATGGTACTACATAAATATTTTTAATTTAAAAGTGAATAAAATTAACTATAGCTCTGATGTGGGGTGTTAAATTCAGTGTTAAAAACTACCAAGTAGGTCAACACCCTTGAAGAACTTGCATACTGAACAAAATTTTGAAAAGCTACCATGGTTTTGGTCCAAGGGTGCTGATTTTCAGAATTTACTCTAAACATACATATTCCTTTTCTGCACTTTTTCTTGCATTTTCATTTCTGCGCATATCTCTGTTTTTTGTAATACTGTTATAACTCTACACGGACAAAAATTCAGTTTCTTGTCATTCCCGCATATCTTTGGTTTCATTTATTATTTGGTTATCAACTAAATCTTCCTCTTTTCCTCTTGCTTTCTTATATACTATATCATCTATCTTGAATACCTTCAACTTGGCAATCAGTAGGGTAAATTATGTATAAGAAAGCTATCTCTCTAAGTTAAACGTGTTTCATATTAAACACATTATGGAACCCACTCATCGGAATCTTCTTCTTGGTCACTATCACTGCTGGAATTATTAGTAGTAAATGTTCTTTTAATAGCATTCCCTCGCCTCTCCCTGGGTCTCCCTGTGGCTGTGCTCCTTACGCTTCTTACAGCTTGCCTTTGGCTCTCATTTTGCATGCCACTGCCTAGAGCACTCTCTTCTTCTTTGTATCTGCCAACATTACTGCGTGACTTCCTCTTCAACTTCACTCGTTTTGTTTCGTTTTCCTCCTTGCCCATCACTTCTTTGAGTCGATACACCAAGACAGTGTGTTGGCTACCTTTGTGGGACACTATATTCAAAATATCTCTGTCCATAGTGACACTGAACGTGTTGGTTTCAATATCTCCCTCAACTCTAACAGACAAATCCATTTCATGAAGAAGATCATAAGAAAGACTATCATAAAAAGTAACCTTCAGTAGTTTTGTACAGTTGTGTTCCTGAAAGAAAATATTCACTTATTATAATTTATTCATTTCAAAAAATCTTCATATTAATGTACTATTTCTTAAATACATATTTTAAAACCTCACAAATAAACACAAAAGTTGACAAAAAGAAAAAAAAAAAGGTTGAAGTCTTTAGCATTCAAGTTAAATATTAACAAAACACATAAACTATTAAGCATTCAAAATAGTTGGTTAATTATGAGAAATGTGTGTTGCTCCTGGCTAAAACTAAATCATGACGTATAATATAGCATATTTTGGTAAAATTCAGAGGCCAGTCTAATAAAACCAAATTCATTATAGAGGAAATGTCAGGCAAATAAGCAACAATAAATGCCTCTGGGTTTAGCATGTTGTGTAAATGTAAAATGCATAATAATACTACAGTAAAAATAATTAGGTAAGAACATTCAACAAACTGGGCCAAGATCACAATGGAAATATGTCACTTTCTCTGACTTTTTGGGCTGTGCTTTATGACCCTTGAAGGTTTAGTGCTTTTTTATTATTATAGTAATCTGACTTTTTGGGTTTCCTAGTTAATTTGCACTTATGTTACTAGGTATGATAATACTACAGTTCGTTTTTGAACTGTAGTATTGGTACACCTCTGGCAAGACAGTGATGGAGTGACTGATGATGAAAGTGTTTCTTCTTTTTTGGGTCACCTTGCCTTGGTGGAAAACGAGCGATGCATTTAAAAAAAGGTACGATAATTGTACTTACGTGTACCTGTACCTAAATAAACTTTACTTAGTTAAATAGTTACAGTGGTGCATGACTATTAGGTACCTACTGGACGGATCTTCACCAAGCTTCACTTCAGTTTTTTGTGACTGAGGAACTGGTGATATGAACTACTCTATTACAAAAATAAATTATATTACAGTGCAGAAAAGTTCCCACATTATCCAAAAGCAGAAAAATGTGAAAATCTTTCCCAGGAAAGCAGTAACTTAATAAGCTTTGTTAGATAACTATAAACTGCTCAGTATTAAATCAATTATTTTTTTTATATACAGTATCTGAAAAAGTAATGTAAGAGTACAAACTTAAGTAGTATATATTATATCCTTTCTTGCCTGGATTTTTTTTTTTCAGCATGTTGGCCGTCTCCCACCAAGGCAAGTGACCCAAAAAATGAACACTTTCACCATCACACATAATTTTATTGTAAATCTTACAGAATGATTTTAAATCTTCTTAAGCTGAAAATGCAATTTTCATTGTACTATGCTAGGACAACCATAGAGCTGACAATGTGATAATATTGATAATATTCTACTTAAAATTGTATGCTGTTAGGTTAGATAAGTACATGAGTGGGTGTGGGTGGGTGTGAGTTGGACCTGACTAGCTTGTGCTGCTGGGTCTGGTGCAGTCCCCCATCCTTGAGCAGAGATGATCAGACTGGGTGGGTCATTGGGCTAATCCGGGGGTGGGTCATTGGTCTAATCCGGGGGGAGACATGGACCTGCTCCGCATGGGTCTGTAGGCCTGTTGCAGTGTTCCTTCTTTCTTATGTTCTTATGTTTCAAGCCTTGCTCTTACTGAGAACAAAAGTACATTTACAACTGTGCTGTACATCTTCCTTCTAAATGTATGAACGTTCACATGAAAGATGATCAGCTATCACATTCACAAAACATGTTAAACCAATATGGGCCACTCAAGTGTGGCACCAGGGCCTCTTAGCAAAACTTCAAGCACTGGGAATTGCAGGCTCTATGCTATGTCTCCTCAGTGATTACCTTCATGGTAGATCTCTAAGTGTAGTTCTCAATGGAACGGAATCAGCAAGACATCCTATTGGGGCAAGTGTTCCACAAGGAAGTGTGCTGGGACCATTGTTATGGAATGTCAACTTCAACGACCTTCTTCATCTCATCCCAGAATCACATGCATATGCAGACGACTGCACACTGACATTCACTTATCCAAGAGAAGAAATGCCAGCTGCTCTAAGCTACATCAATCACCAGCTGAGAGCTATATCAGCTTGGGGAAATAGATGGCAAGTAACATTTGCACCTGAGAAAACGCAAATGATCGTCTCTAGGCACCATGATGGTAATGCTGGTGCAGTAGTAAGGATGAATGGGAGGATGTTGGCACCTGGAGAAGAAGTTGATATCCTTGGGGTGAAATTTGACCCCAAACTAACCATGAAGAACCATGTTGTAAATCTTGCAAACAAGGCAGCCAGGAAGCTTACAGCACTTCGCAGTATCTCACATCTACTTGACAGTAGGGGTTGCAAGATTCTGTACAAGGCACAAGTACACTCGCACCTTGAGTATGCTCCACTTTCTTGGTTTGCCTGCCCCCCCCCCTCTCATCTGCGACTGCTTGACAGAGTAGAGAACAGAGCAAGACGTCTCATCTCTCGCCTGGACCCATCCTGGATAGATCTGTCATTTCAGCAGAGCCTTCAACATAGGAGGGATGTGGGTGGCCTTACTGTTATGTACAAGGCCAATATTGTCAAAGTACCACACTTGGATCCACTTCGAGGACAGCGTGAAACAAGCTTTTATGCCACAAGACGGGCAGAAAGCAGCAACTTCACTCTGGCTGTACCCTTCTCCAGAACTTCACTCCATCTGAGATCCTATATACCCAGGATGACTCGAGTATGGAACACATTCGTACAGCATAATGATGTCAATGAGATAAAGTCAGTTGATCAAATGAAAATGCTGGCCCACAGATGGCTCCAACTTCATCCTGTTCCCTACTTGTATGTCTCATAACAATAAAAATGCTTTCAAATGAGCTGATGTAGGTAACAGCTCTTAGCTTGCCAATAAAGTTAGGAATCCTTAACCTGTAAATAGCTTGTCAATAAAGCTAGAGATCTTTAACCTTGTCAAACCCTGTGTAAAAAAAAAAAAAAGTGTGAGGAGGACCAAAGCTGCAGAATAATACATCTGCTATTTATTTGTTAAATCGCATCATAGTTACACAGTTGTACATATAACCGTTTACCAGGCAGGCCAATATATTTATTGGCCTGTCTGATAAAGGGTTAAGAACTCCTACTTAATAATCTATGCGTAAGTAAAAGGACACAAGGGCAACTAATGCGACATTTTATCTGGCAACATTTCCTCCCAGGAGCCCTTGTCCACCACTCTAAGTGTGGTAAGTTAAATTAGATTTTGACAGACAAATTGCATTAAAAAACTAATAGCTTACAACATTCATCCTGCCTATGGACAGGACTTTCGACAGTTTCTAGACTGAAGCTATGGTGTTTACGACACCAGCAAAAATTGAACATTTATTGTCGGCCTGATCGAATATTTAGCAAGCTAAGTAAAAAAAAAAATAAATGGTAAAAAAAACAATTTAATAACAAGAAAAGCTTTGAGTGTTAAGGAATTTGGGGTACAAAAAACAGCAAGTAGCACTTGGCACATCGAATTGGCTTGTAAACCAGAGCATTAGTCCTCCTGGTCTTCCTCCTTTGCAATAGTTTTCAGCACTTAGGAAGCTTTTGGGACTGTTAAGTTTTTTACACGGCTGTTCGAGGCAGTGAGGCGCGATAAGGGGGGCGTTTGCCCATCACATTGCGAGGTTGTATCTTCCCTGTATTGAGCGTAAACTGTGGCAAAGGATATAGAGGCTCCCTAATTCAGATTTAGTACGCGGGTTCCACATTCGCGGAATTCCAAGCAATTGAGCCACCAACCAGGCCAGTGTATGCAAGCTTTGCACCCAAACTTGAGGCCGTGTGACCACCGAGGCCGCGAATTAGCAGGCAGCCATCAGCAGCGAGTGTGGTGAGTGGTTTGTTTGTTCATTTTTGCTAACTACAGTATAAATAATTAACCCATGTGAGGCAATGGATGGCTATTGGCAGGTATTGACGGTACATTAGGGCTTTCTTGAAGGCAGCAAAGAAAACGATTTGCACGTGGCTATGAAGCTGTTGAAGGAAGAATTAAAATATAGGAAACTAATTAGCAACAATTAAATGGATAATTAAAGGGAAAGTTGTTAGAATTGAGGACTGTTGACACATGTCGAGTGGCTTTGTATGCAGGGGTTTGAGCATTGTCTCCGCCAAATTTTGCAATGGTTCAGCAGTTGAGGAAGCGATCGAGGCAGTGGTTGAGGCAGCTGTTGAGGCAGCGTGAGGCTTGAGGCAGATTGAGGCAGCTGTTGAGGCAGCAATTGAGGCAGGGGTTGAGGAAGCTGTTGAGGCGCTGTTGAGGAGGCAGTGTTGAGGCAGCTGTTGGGGCAGCGATTGAGGCAGTGGTTGAGAGCTTTAGCATCGATTGAGGCAATAGTTAAGCAGCTGATTAAGAATGGTAATGATTGTTGAGCAGCAATTGATAATGGTGAGGCAGTGTGAGGCAGCAATTGATCCACGGAGGACCGCCTGCAAGAGTTAAACGGAAAGCGCTTGAGGATTGGTTTTACATGTGGAGGATGCTGAGGTGGGTGGGGTCAGTGTTGAGAGATGAGGATTTCGAGGCAGCTGTTGACAGCTACTTAGCACGTTGAGGAAACTTACGCAGCATGAAACCATTTTTAGCACACTTAGCTGAGTTTCATTGATTTTGAGGCAGTGTGAGTGCTGTTGAGAACCATTTATCCATGGGGAAGTGGTAAGAAAACCCCTCCAGCCATGCGTTTGTAAAAGGTCAAAAGCTGGAGGCAGTGTAGTAACCCCTTTTCGCAATTATAAAGAAAAAAAGGGATTGTTTCTTTTGTGGCACCGGTGGGAGAGGCCACTTGTAAAAAAAATAAATGTTATTAAATAATGTAATTTTAATATTGTAATTGTTTATTGTAACAGATGATATAAAAACACTGTCAACACAAATATACAAAGTAGGGAAATGAGTCGGGAGCCCTAGTTCCCTCCAATTTAAACAAATTCCCTTGCTTCAACACTCTCGTATTTTTGTACAATTTCTTCTTATTATATTATTATTATTATTATATTATTATTACAGTAGCAGCAATAGCAGAATTGCTATTGCTGTGTTCAAGAGTAAACACTGATGTCACCGTCCAATACCTGTTCAAATAGCCATTCCAATATGCAGTCATGAATGGGTTTACATTATTTATACTGTAGTTTAATAGCAAAAAAATGAACAAACAAAAACATCACACACACTGAGGGTGGGAGGGCTGGCTGCCAGTTGCGGGGGTCGGAGGAGGGTAGTAGGGACTCGCAGTGGTTGAGGAAGTGTGGAGGCAATGGTGGAGGCAATGGTGGAGTCTGTGGTATTTAATAACATACATGTTATTAAGCATACATGTATATTTTTAGTACAGTTTATGACGTTTTCATGTATTTTATGGTTGTTCACGGTTCAACAAGTTAAGGAAGCAGTATTGTATTATATTTCCCTACAATATATTGGGGCACCAAACATTCACGGTTTTTCAAAAATTCGCGAGGCTCTTGATCCCCTAACCCTCGCGAATGTTGAGGGACACCTGTATACGTTTTTTCAACATTTGAAAGTATGTAAAAAAAGTAGATCTTCTTTTTGTTTTTTTACATTTGAAAATGTGTAAAAAAAACTTTGATCTACTTTTTTTTTTTGTTATATTTGAAAATATGTAAAAAAAAAAAACGTAGATCTACTTTTGTAGCACTACACATGTGAACGTAGATCTGCTTGGACCGTTTACAGGTTAATATTCAGTGTACACAGATATCGAAGACCACATCTAATAAAATGTTCTCTGAAAGAAAATAATTAACATACATACCTTAGTAATTTTTCTTTTCTTTGGATAGGCAAACTCTTCCTCTAAGGTTCGTCTTCCTTCTTTTTCTTTAATCGCCAGAATTCTAAAACAGAAAGCTCTATAATTCATCCACAAATCTAAATCTGCTGTTGGATGATTCCAACGATGCAATTAACATTTAATGAAATTATTAATTCTTGAGGATGATGAGAATAACTCATCACAGGAATGGAAAACATGGTAAACTGGTATGATAATTTTAATCTAACAGCACTATGGAAAATAATATCAAAAACTCTCAGGATGTTGCTATTTAGAAACACTGCTGACTCACGAAATCCTGATGTCACAATTGTCAACAATGCAGTGAATGGAATGGGACTCGTATCCTATTCTATTCAATGAGTTGTTTACATTCTTTTAACTGCTGGCAACCCTGAACAGCATGGTCATATGTTTATGTATTTTATAGAGTAAAGCAAAATCCATTACATACATAATAAGCAAATATTAATTATTGCCATTGTAGTCTCAAGTTAGGCTAAGGCTTTTCCAAAATACTCTGCATAACCAAGGGCTTGCTGCATGCACAACCAGATGTCACCCATCCCTGTACAAATACTGTATCATGTGGAAATAAATCTTTGACTCTGACAGATCATGAAAATATAAGCAAAAGAAAACATCGTTCTTTTCCAGGGGGTAAGAGGAGGAGATGGAAGGAAAACGTTAAATTTTTTTTCACAAGCCTATTACCTGATTTCAGAGGTCCTAACATGAATAACTCTGCTAGAGTCATCAGGATGGAACATGAGATAGTCAGGAGAAATTTGCACATCATTCCTATCCCTCCACATTACCCGGCCTCCGTGAAGCAGTTCCTTGGTGGCTAAATCACGCACCTGTGAATTTAGTTTTATAGAGTTAGTAATGACTGGCAGCTCAGCTGAAGGTAAAGGTAGTGTTAAGCCAATTAATGTTTTAGTTTTTTTTTTTTTTCAACAGTGGTCCTATCCTACCAAGGCAGGGTGACCTAAAAAGAAAAAAAACGAAAGTTTTTCTTTTTAAATTTAGTAAATTATACAGGAGAATGGAAGCCAATTAATGATAACTCCAAATTCAAATTCAAATTCAAAGTTTATTCTCTATAAGGATTACAATGCTGAGTTTACAGAAATTTGATTATTGTGTGGTTTACATGTAGTAAAATAATGATTACAGAGTGTACCACTAGAACGCTTAGCATGGCTAGGCATTTCGGGCAGACTTAGTTTTATTCTTAATTGTAAAATATTACAAATTATGAGGTAAGTTGGTATTATGGCTAAGTGACTAAATACTAGTTTGTGAGTTTAGCAATGTGAATGCTTTTATTTTGGCACAGTACATAGTTTCAGTATTGGAGTATCACAGGATTCATTATTTTAAGATTGAGATTAATATTTCTGTTTATGGTCAAAATGGGTGAGTGAGTGTAAGTTTTGAACCACCAGGTGGTATTTGTGTAGTTAGTTGACGGGGTGTATCAGGGAGATAAGATGTTTTCTAATGGTAGTTTTGAAGGTGATGAATGTGTCTGCAGTTCTAGAGTTCTCAGGTAGGGTATTCCAGATTTTAGGGCCTTTGACATGCATTGAATTTTTGTAAAGGTTTAGTCGGACACGGGGAATGTCGTTTGAGATGTTTGTGTCTGGTGTTTATGCCTGTGGGTTCTGTCACAACTATCAAGAAAGCGTTTTAGGTCAAGGTTGATATTAGAGTTTAAGGCCCTGTAGATGTAGATTGCACAGTAGTAAGTGTGGATGTACTGAACAGGGAGTAAGTTTAGGTCTATGAAGAGTGGGGGGGGTGTGTTGCCAGGGATGGGATTTAGTGATTATTCTTACTGCAGTTTTTGGGTGATTAAAGCTTATTGGATGGAGTTAGATGGGCCCCAAGCAGAATAGCATAGGGTGAGAGGTAAAGGATAAAATGTGAGTGGTTAAGTGTTCAGAAGCAGTTTTTGGGGTTTCAGAAGTGGTCTAGGAGGGAAAGGGACGATTTGGTTAATGATGGTAAATGGAGTAGTAGAAAAAGTGTTGTCATATAGCCAGGAATTTGCCCCCTAATTCAGGTATAGAGTGTTGTCAAACTTAATGTTAAGGCATCTCCTACTTGCTACCAAACATAAATGTAGGTTTAGCATGTAAGGTAAGTTTTTTGGGCTGTCATCCAAGTCGATATTTTATCAGCTCTCTTCACAATGTGTTGAGGGTTGCAAGATTTGGGTGGGGAAAATTTACATAAGTCGTGTTGTCAGCAAAGAGAATGGGTTTCCCGGTGTTGGGATAGTTTGGAAGGTCATTTGTTATGAGGAAGATCAGGGGAAAAAGGACCTCCCTCGGAACCCAGTATCAAGGGCCGGTTGCTGATGCTGTGTCTTTAAAAGGGGACATATGATACCTATTAGTAATGTAAAATTTGAAATAAGCAACGCATGGGCCCTTTTATACCGTAAAATCAAATTTTTGGGAGGGGTGTCCCTGGTCTACCGTGTAAAAAAATTTTTTTTTAGGTCAAAAAAATTCCCAGGGATATTCTTTATTTTCCCAAAGTGTTTTAAAGCAGATCGCTTTTTAGATTTTCATCATTAGTGCTTTTATTTTTCCTGAAAACCAAAAATTGGGAGGGGTTGAAAATGTTTTGAGCCGTTTTTAAAAGAAAACAGTCTCCCGTGCACGAGTTTTTTTCCCAAAAATTTTTTGGGAAACAAAGGTAAGTTAGATATTGGCCCAATTGTTTAAGTCTGTAGGGTCACCACCTTTTGTATTGGGGAACCCTTGCCATCTTGAGAGTTTCGGGAAGGTTTCTAGTCTCTATGACTTGTTAAAAAGTAATGATTAAGGGAAGGTAGGTGTAGGTTGGTAGACAGCAACCACCAGGGGAAATTACGTCCCCGCCAGATGATGTGAAACAAAAAAATGTAACTGTTTGCTGATGGTAGGATTTCTGGTTCTTTTCTGTCTCATAAACCGCAAGATAACAGGGATTCTTGCTACCCTACTTACACTTTGGTCCCATTCACAGGGCACGCACATGCATATATATATATTTCATACATCTAGGTTTTTCTCCTTTTTCTAAATAGCTCTTGTTTTTTTTATTTCTTTATTGTAAAGGGGGGAAGTGGAAAAAAAATTTTTCCCCCGTAAAGCCTGCTGTCGTAAGGCGACAAAATGCCGGGAGCAATGGGCTAGAAACCCCCTTCTCCGTATACAATTACAAAAAAAAGAGAAGAAGAAAACTTTAAAAACGGGTTTGCTTAAATGTGCGTGGATCAGTGCGGATGACAAAAAACAGATGTTGCTGATGTTAAAAAATAAAAAAGAAGTTGGATGCCCGGGCCCTAGCAAACAAAGCTGGGGGGTAGGAAGGTTTCAGTGGGGGAAAAAAATGGGATTAAATCGGGAGATTTGAGAGATTTTAAGAAAAGGGAAAGGGGTGCAGTAATGTTAAATGATCATTTTTTGGAAGGGGGAAAAGAGAAATGAATGTGTAAATTCAGAATATGTGGATTAAAGTAAGGTTGGAATGCGAAAGGGGGTCAAAATAAGCTGTATGCACCTGGAAAAGAGGGAATGCGAGGGAGGAGAGTTTTTGGGGAGATGTTAAGTGAATGATAGGCCTTTGAACCAAGTGAGAGAGTAATTGTGGTGGGGGACTTGAATGCAAAAGTAGGAGAAACTTTTAGAGAGGGTTTGTGGTGGGGTAGTTTGGGGTGCCAGGTGTAAATGATAATGGGGCCCTTTGTGAACTTTGTATAGAAAGGGGTTTATTAAGTAATACAATTTAGAAAAAGGGAAAAAAAGTTACCGATAGTTTTTGGGGCAAATGACAGTATTTGTTGGATTATGTATTGTAGATAAAAGACTGTTGGTAGACTTTCGGATGACTGTTTATAAGGGGGAAGATAATCAGATCACTTTCTAGTTGTAGCTACACGAGAGAAAAGGTAGATGGGAAACAAGGGGGAATTAAAAATCAGGGAAGAGGAGGTGAAGGTTTATAAAATAAAAGAGGAGGCAGTTTTAGGGGAAGATATAACACATTGGGGGATAGATGGGCTAATGAAGGATAGGGAATGGGGTCGAAGGGTAAGGGGGAGGTTAAAAAGTAGTGTTGAGGTTCAGCAGAAGTTTGTGGTTTCAGGAAAGTGGGGGCAGGAGGGAGAGGACGATTGGTGGAAATTGTAAAAGAGAGTAGAAAGGGGAGAAAAATTAAATAGAAGTTTTTACAAAGTAAAGTGATGCAAGAGGAATATATGAGAAAAAGAGAGAAGTTAAGAGGTGGTGAAGCAATGTAAAAAGGAGCAATGAAAAGAGTGTGAGATGTTATCAACAAATTTTGTTGAAAATAAGAAAAAGTTTTGGAGTGAGATTAACAAGTTAAGAAAGCTAGAGAACAAATGGATTTGTCAGTTAAAAAAGGAGAGGAGAGTTATTAAATGGAGAGTTAGAGGTATTGGGAAGATGGAAGGAATATTTTGAGGAATTGTTAAATGTTGATGAAGATAGGGAAGCTGTGATTTCGTGTATATAGGGCAAGGAGGAATAACATCTTGTAGGAGTGAGGAAGAGCCAGTTGTGAGTGTGGGGGAAGTTCGTGAGGCAGTAGGTAAAATGAAAGGGGGTAAGGCAGCCGGGATTGATGGGATAAAGATAGAAATGTTAAAAGCAGGTGGGGATATAGTTTTGGAGTGGTTGGTGCAATTATTTAATAAATGTATGGAAGAGGTAAGGTACCTAGGGATTGGCAGAGAGCATGCATAGTTCCTTTGTATAAAGGCAAAGGGGATAAAAGAGAGTGCAAAAATTATAGGGGGATAAGTCTGTTGAGTGTACCTGGTAAAGTGTATGGTAGAGTTATAATTGAAAAGAATTAAGAGTAAGACGGAGAATAGGATAGCAGATGAACAAGGAGGCTTTAGAAAGGTAGGGGGTGTGTGGACCAGGTGTTTACAGTGGAAACAATATAAGTGAACAGTATTTAGATAAGGCTAAAGAGGTCTTTGTGGCATTTATGGATTTGGAAAAGGCGTATGACAGGGTGGATAGGGGGGCAATGTGGCAGATGTTGCAAGTGTATGGTGTAGGAGGTAGGTTACTGAAAGCAGTGAAGAGTTTTTACGAGGATAGTGAGGCTCAAGTTAGAGTATGTAGGAAAGAGGGAAATTTTTTCCCAGTAAAAGTAGGCCTTAGACAAGGATGTGTGATGTCACGTGTTTGTTTAATATATTTATAGATGGGGTTGTAAGAGAAGTAAATGCGAGGGTCTTGGCAAGAGGCGTGGAGTTTAAAAGATAAAGAATCACACACAAAGTGGGAGTTGTCACAGCTGCTCTTTGCTGATGACACTGTGCTCTTGGGAGATTCTGAGAGAGAAGTTGCAGAGATTGGTGGATGAATTTGGTAGGGTGTGCAAAGAAGAAAATTAAAGGTGAATACAGGAAAGAGTAAGGTTATGAGGATAACAAAAGATTAGGTGATGAAAAGATTGAATATCAGATTGGAGGGAGAGAGTATGGAGGAGGTGAACGTATTCAGATATTTGGGAGTGGACGTGTCAGCGGATGGGTCTATGAAAGATGAGGTGAATCATAGAATTGATGAGGGAAAAAGAGTGAGTGGTGCACTTAGGAGTCTGTGGAGACAAAGAACTTTGTCCTTGGAGGCAAAGAGGGGAATGTATGAGAGTATAGTTTTACCAACGCTCTTATATGGGTGTGAAGCGTGGGTGATGATGTTGCAGCGAGGAGAAGCTGGAGGCAGTGGAGTGTCATGTCTGAGAGCAATGTGTGGTGTGAATATAATGCAGAGAATTCGTAGTTTGGAAGTTAGGAGGAGGTGCGGGATTACCAAAACTGTTGTCCAGAGGGCTGAGGAAGGGTTGTTGAGGTGGTTCGGACATGTAGAGAGAATGGAGCGAAACAGAATGACTTCAAGAGTATATCAGTCTGTAGTGGAAGGAAGGCGGGGTGGGGGTCGGCCTAGGAAGGGTTGGAGGGAGGGGGTAAAGGAGGTTTTGTGTGCGAGGGGCTTGGACTTCCAGCAGGCATGCGTGAGCGTGTTTGATAGGAGTGAATGGAGACAAATGGTTTTTAATACTTGACGTGCTGTTGGAGTGTGAGCAAAGTAACATTTATGAAGGGATTCAGGGAAACCGGCAGGCCGGACTTGAGTCCTGGAGATGGGAAGTACAGTGCCTGCACTCTGAAGGAGGGGTGTTAATGTTGCAGTTTAAAAACTGTAGTGTAAAGCACCCTTCTGGCAAGACAGTGATGGAGTGAATGATGGTGAAAGTTTTTCTTTTTCGGGCCACCCTGCCTTGGTGGGAATCGGCCGGTGTGATAATAAAAAAATAAAAATAAATATTAAGGGAAGATATTATCTTGTTCATCATATATGTCTTACCTCATATTCATGAAAATGGGGAGCAAGTAAAATCTATCCAAAACATTTATGTATCAATCTACATAATATTTTAAGGAAGAAAAAACAAAACATACTGACCATTTCTGAGAAATAATCAAGTTCATGAGCTCCTACATAAAGAAGAATGGGTCATGTTTTTCAATGTACTGTTATGCCAAAATAACCACCCATCTCATCTCCTGCAATCAACCTCTTTTACTAACCCCAATTCCGATTTGGCCCCACCATAAACTGACCAAACCCTCATTTCCACCAGTCACATCCATAATATAGATCTTCCCCAGCATCCTTGTGACATGGATCATCCACTCTTCACAACAACTCAAACAACAAATGAATGAAATGGGTTTCAGAAGGGGTTATATGTGCAACAAATAATATATTACATTATGAATAAGTAAAGACAACCAAAGACTATAAATATAGCTCTATGCTTCTTACTATAAATAAGCATCACAAATGGGTAGTTATATATAAAAGCATGCTTAGAAAAAAAAGAGTTGTTGTGAGGATACTAGAAAGTTTGTATTTGTAAACAGAATGGCAGATCAATCAAATGATTTAAAAGAGGAGATATACAATCAATGCTACAACCACTGGAAACATAAAAATTAGACACCATGGAAACAAAAATAAGACACCATGAACTTTGCATAGTTCCTGGACCTATAAAGGTGATCATACTACATTACTTTTAACAGTGTGTTGCAGGGGAGGTGTTTAAAGAAAAAATGAGAAAAAATACAGAATGAATGTCTTTTTTTTTTTTTTTTTTTGGCCTACCTCCAAAACGGAGTCAGACACCGCTCGTATGTATGCCCATGGACACGCTCCCAAACTTAAGACGTCCATATGTGCCAGTGTGACAAACAAAAGTGGAGGAGCCTTCTCTACAAGTTCTAGATGACTTGATGCAAA
Source organism: Cherax quadricarinatus (assembly GCF_026875155.1). NCBI lineage: Eukaryota > Metazoa > Arthropoda > Malacostraca > Decapoda > Parastacidae > Cherax > Cherax quadricarinatus. The sequence continues at coordinate 1,749 of NW_026488154.1, read as the reverse complement.
ATCTTCAGCACCCTGAGCATTGCCAACCATCTTCTCCTGAAGAGAATTTGGGAATATGTAACGAAATATCAGATGTGAATTTTTTTTTTTTTTTCAACAAACCGGCCGTTATCCCACCACGGCAGGGTGGCCCAAAAAGAAAAACGAAAGTTTCTCTTTCTAAATTTAGTAATTTATACGGGAGAAGGGGTTACTAGCCCCTTGCTCCCGGCATAGATGTGTAAATATTGTTTATAATTTGGTGATTTTTTGTACTTTTTTCAGTTAGGCCTCACATACATTCAAAACCTATGAGCAAGTTAAATAAATTAAAAACTCCTACATAATAACCTACATTTATTTCTTAAGTAATCATCAAGCATTTGGATTAGCCTGTCTGAAATGCACCTCATACTAGTGGCTTTCTTTAATGCCTAATAATATCTCATTATATGTAAACTACATTACCTGTATACTGCATTAAAGAAATTTTAAATAACCTAATTCACACTAAGAAATAAAAGAAATTTTAAATAACCTAAATTCTCTCTAAAAAATAAAAAATTTTAAATAACCTAAATTCTCTCAAAAAAAATAAAAGAAATTTTAAATAATCTAAATTCACTCTAAAAATAAAAGAAATTTTAAAAAACCTAATTCACTCTAAAAAATAGTTTCAAAATTATCCTTCAAGCTCTCATTAACCCATAAATTGTCCAAATGTAGATCTACGTTCAGTGCGTAGTGCTCTGACCTTGATTTCCCCTTTTTGAAAGCATGTAAAAAAAAAAAGCAGATCTATGTTTGGAGCCCACCGCACGCGGACGTAGATCTACGTTTGGACATTTTAAAGGGGTTTTAAACCCACAGAAACTGGCATTTTTCTTACAAAATTTACAAATGCTTTATTTCATCATGATACAATGTTTGTCAGAGATGGGTGACATTTAGGGGGTCACGCAGAAAGCCTTTAGCATGCAGCTAGTTCAGCCATCAAAACTTTGGAGCCCGGTCCCTGGACCCATTGTGTACCTCTGTAACTGTAAATACCTTTGTAACTTGTCTGATTGTGACTAGACCTACCTGGAGTTCATTACCTTTGTAAATTGTGGGGTTCATTTTCCTTTTAAATTGTGAATTCATTACCTCTGTAACTTGCTCAGCTATCAAAACTTTTAAAGGCCAGTCCCTGGACCCATTATGTACCTCTGTAATCTTTTGACTACCGCCACAGGATGGGTATGGGGTGCATAATAAACATTTAAACTAACTAACTAACTTGCATCAGAGCATCTGTTTGTTTCCCTTTGAGTTTCTTGTCTGGAAGGGGATCCTAAAAAAAAATCATGCCACAGTAATATATTTAAACCTACTTAAGTTTTGAGGAATGAATTTACAAGCTTGAGCTATTATCCTACCAAAAGCTCAGCTCTATCTAAGTATACTACTAACCCCCAGGGTGCAAAACCCGCAGCCATCAGCTAACACCCGGGGAAACCCATTAATTGCTAGGTAAAAAAGGGGGCAACAGGTATAAGGAGACCTCTAGTGTCTCCAGCGCTTATGACTGAAATTTAATCCTTCAGTTTTGAGTGAAAGGTGTTACCACCCAAGCCACGGCCACTTTCTGATGGGGTCTTTTTCCCAAATGTAATCAAAAATTTTCAATCAGAAAAAGATGGTAGTATAATACATTATGTTAAAAAACTCCTGTTAAATGCACTTGTTTCCTAACCCCTATTTTCTTTTTATCTTTTTATTATCAGTTAT
>NW_026488153.1:0-10478 GCF_026875155.1 Cherax quadricarinatus | reverse complement strand
CTCCCCCCGTCGTATTATTCTTTCCAACCTTTTGGTAATTCCTTGGGGGTGCCCCCATCGGGTCTGTCCCCCGAAGGCCTTGCTGCCCCCCTTGTAAATACTTCCTTAAATCCATTTTGAGCTCCTCACATACCTTTTATCGTTTCTTTGGTTCTCCCCCTTTTTTCCTCACCTTTATAAACGGGTCTTTGACTTGTTTTCATCCAAATGTGGCTATTCAGCATCTGGTCAGATTTGTTTTCGATCAGTTTTTTTCAACTGCGCTCCCCCCTCCTTACTCGCGTACCGTTTCGGGTCTTCTACTAATCCCTTTTTTTCATGGGTCCTTTCCCCCTTACCTTTGCTTTCCGGTGCACTTATTTTTTTGCCCCCCAAACCTTCGGAAAACCCAAAGGCTTCCTTTTGGTCTTCCATTTTTCTTTTTCCTGGAAAAAACCCTTTTCCGCTCCCCTTGCCTTTTTTGTACATATCATCATCTCTTTTACTGATTTTGCTACCATTTCCCTCGTCCCACGAACCTCCTCGGGAAGTTCCTCAACCGGATCCCCCCTTTTGTAGTTTGGTTTTTTCCCCACTTCCCTTTACCTTCCCCTTGTAACCACTAATTCAAAACTCAGAACCACGATCGCTAGCTCCAAGGGGCCCTCAAAATATTTCTGAATGTCTGAACGCCAGGTGAACCAACACCAGTCTTGCGGACTCCCCCCCCTCCTCCTATTTGGTCCCTGACTTTGATGCTGGTTTCAATACCACATCCATCACTTTGCTTCCTGTTTTGGACCCCCATGTGGCTCCGGGGTTTTCCCACGATCTCCCTGTGGTTGAAATCCCCCATTCCCAGTAAGTTTGCTCTGCCAGTGAGCTTTTTTTGCCACCTCTCATTTGGTCCACCATCCCCCTGTTTTTTTCTTTGTACTCCTCTTTTTGGCCTCCGCATTCTGTGGGGGGTTAACTCCTCCAATGACTATTTTTATGTTCTCCCCAAGAATTGTACCTTTTTTGTACTCTTTTTCCAAACACTCCTCCTTTCCTTTTCCCCCAAAACCCCATCGGTTTTTTACGAGCATGCAACCCCCCCCCCCCTCTACTCCTTTATCTTTTCTCAGGAATTTTTACCCAAAGGAAATTGCTTTTGTTTGTCTCAGCGGTTTTTTTCTTTGACTCAATTTGGGGGTTTCACCTTTTTTTTCTGCCCCCCTCACGTTTATTCATTTTCCGCCGCTTTTTTGACCAAACTTCAGCTTCTTTTCTATCCTGTGGCCTGCAAAATAGGAATAGGGGGGCGGGGCCTTGGTGGGGGGCCGGGGGGGCTTGGTGTATTGGTTTGTGATGACGGGGGGTTTGGGGCAGAATCCCATAAGGGAAAACTTTGGGGGGTTTGTTGGGGTTTCCTGAAAGGGGGCAGTGAGGGGGTTTGGGGTTTGGGGGCTAGTTCGTGGGGGTCGCGGGTTGAGTCTTTTATGGGGAAATTCTCAGTGTTTTGCCCTTTTCCCCTTGTCTGGCCTGCTCATCTCCCTCATTGCCCCCGTTCCTCCTTACGTGTGTGTGTGTTGTGTGGTTTTGTGTGTGTGTGTGGTGTTTGTGGATATTGTGTGTGTTTTTGTTGTGGTTGTGTGTGGGCGGGCCCCACCCTTTTAGGTTTCAGGGGGCGGCCAACTCCTGGGCCCCCCCTTCACTGGTCCCCACAGGTCACTCTCCCTGAACCCTGAGCTTTATCATATCTCTGCTTAAAGCTATGCATGGATCCTGCCTCCACTACCATCGCTTCCCAAACTATTCCACTTCCTGACTACTCTCTGTCTTAAGAAATACTGCCTAACATCCTGTGATTCATCTTTCTTCAACCTTCCAACTGCGTCCCCTTGTTGCTGTGTCCAATCTCTGGAACATCCTGTCTTTGTCCACCTTGTCAATTAGTGTGTGTGTGTGTGTGTGTGTGTGTGTACTCACCTATTTGTGGTTGCAAGGGTCGAGTCATAGCTCCTGGCCCGCCTCTAACGCTGAATTGCTCTAGTCCTCACTCTCCCTGCCCCATGAGCTTTATCATACCTCGAATTAAAACTATGTATGGTTCCCGCCTCCACTACGTCACTTTCTAGGCTATTCCACTGCCTGACTACTTTATAACTGAAGAAATACTTCCTAGCTCCCTTTGATTCATCTGGAGTCTGAGTCTTCAACTCCCAATTGTGACCTCTTGTGTCTGTGTCCCCTCTCCTGGAACATCCGTCTTTGTCCCACTTTTGTCTATTCCACACGCAGTAATTTTAATAAGTCGTTATCATGGACTCCCCTGACCCTCCAGTCCCAAAGTGTCCCGTCAAGGCCCGATTTCCCTCCAACCTTTCATCGTAGGACAATTCCTTAGCTCTGGAACTATCATGTTGCAACCTTTGCACTTTCTCTAATTTTCTTGACGTGCTTGACTAGTGAGAGTATTAACAAAACTGTTGCTGTATACGTCAGTATGGGCCTGACTAAATGGTATACTGGGAGAGCTTTGAACGAATCCTACTGAGGTATCGAACGCTATCCTCAGGTTTGCCATGCGCCCGTATACTGAAACAGTTATCAGATTTATGCGCAGCCTCAAGGAGATATACTCGGTGATATACTCACCCCAAGAACTTTTTCCTTGAGTATGGTTTGCAGTCTTTGGCCATCTAAACTATATTGTGTTTGCGGTCATCTTTGCCCTTCCCCAATCTTCACGACTTTGCATTTGTCAGTGTTTAAACTCAAGGAGCCAGTTGCTGGAACACTTGTAGCCAGTCCCGGTCACTTCGTAGTCCCGCCTGATCCTCATCCGATTTGATTCTTCTCATTAACTTCACATCATCTGCAAACAAGGACACTTCTGAGTCTATCTCTTCCATTATGTCATTCACATATACCAAGAACATCACAGTCCTATAACTCCTGTGAAACCCGCATGTCACAGCCGCCCACTCTGACACCTCGTCACATTCATGACTCGTTGTTGCCTTCCCTGTCAGGGTATTTTCTGATCCATTGTAGGCTTTTCCTGTTATGTGTGCCTGATCCTTCTAGCTTTTACATAACCTCTTGTGAGAACGTGTCGAATGCCTTCTTGCAGTCCCAAAAAAATGTCAGTCGATCCACCCCCTCTCTCCCAAATTGTCTTACTTCTGTCACCTTGTCATAAAACTCAGTAGTTTGTGACCAGATTTTTCCATCCTGAAACGTTTGGTTGTCATTATACACTTGTTTCTTTCCAGGTGCTCCACCACTCTCCTCCAGATAAAACACACACACCATGACTTTGCCTTTTCCCATTCTCTAGTACAACCTAGTTTTTGCCTCCGCTACACATTTGGGTGAACCAAGGACTGGTTTCAGTTCTTCCCATTATTTCTGTTCCCTTCGGAACAAACCTCTCTCCTCTGCTCCTTGCATTTTGTTGCCATAGTCCATGCATTTCTCGTACAGGTTTTCAGGGGGGGGGGGGGGGGCCGTCAGTTCCCTCTCCCAATGAATGTCTGCAAGAATTCTCATGCTGAGTAGTTCCCCCCTTTTTAGTTTGGTTTTTCCCATTCTATCCTGCTACTCTCTGCCACTTGAAGCTCACTATGAGTCGAAACACAGAACCACTACATGATCACAAGCTGCCAGGGCCTTTATACCAGATATCTTCAAATGTACGAACTACTCCAGGTGAATACAAGTCCAGTCTTGCTGGTTCCATTCCTCTCCTCTCACTCTGGTATGTCTATAACTTGTTGATGCATTGATGTTTTCCAGTACCACATCCCATCATCTTGATCTTGGCTTCTCCATGTTTCGTGTCCCCATGGGGCTCCCAGGTTTTCCCAGTCAATCTCCTTGTGATTGAAATCACCCGTAACTAGTAACTTTGCTTCCCCCATGTGTGCTCTCCTCTCCTGTGGCCAACCAACGGCTAGTGTTTCGATCATTGCTATGTTGTTCTCATCGTATTCTTCTCTTGGCCTCCTGCAGTTCTGTGGTGGGTTGTACATTACTGCAATTGTCACCTTATGTCCCTCAGACTGGATTGTTCCTTTCGCCCGTTCCATCCATTCGTATCCATTACTGAAACTATTCCACTGGTTTTTTTAATGAGCAGTGCAACTCTCTTCCTCCTCCCACACTCCTCCCTCTGTCTTCTGAGGATTTGATATCCGGATGAAAAGATTGAATCTGTTATTATTCTGGTGAGTTTTGTTTCTGTGAGCTCTATTAAGTCTGGGGATGTCTGGGGATGTGTGTGTGTGTGTACTCACCTAATTGTACTCACCTAATTGTGGTGCAGGGTCGAGACTCAGCTACCTGGCCCCGCCTCTTCACTGTCGCTAGTAGGTCCTCTCCATCTCTGCTTCTTGAGCTTTGTCATACCTCTTCTTATAACTATGTATGGTTTCAGCCTCCACTACTTCACTGTTGCTAGTGCTATTCCACGTCTGACAACTCATGACTGAAAGAAATCTTCTATTACGTCCCCTGTGACTCGTCTGAGCCTTCATTTCAACTTCCAATTGTGACCCTTGATTCTGTGTCCCCTCTCTGAAATATCCTGTCTCTGTCCAATCTTGTCCTATTCCCCGCAGTATCTTGAATGTCAGTATTATCATGTCTCCCACTGACCCTTCTGTACCTCATGTCCGTCAGTCAATTTTCCTCAAACTTTCCTCGACGATCATTCCCCTGAGCTCTGGAACCAGCTTAGTTCCCAAACCTTTGTACTATCTCCTAACTTCTTGACGTGCTTGACCAGTTTGGGTTACAGACAGGTGTTGCATTCTCCAGTATGTGCGTGTGAGTGTGTGAAGTGTGTGCGCAGCGGTTGTGTGTGTGTGTGGATGTGAGTGTGTGGTGGATGTACTCACCCTAATTAACTCCGTCCTATTTGTGTTTGCAGGGTGTCGAACCTCATCTCCTGGCCCCTGCCTCTTCACTTGATCGCTACAAGAATCCTTCTCTGGTTTCCTGTGCTTTGTCATATCTCGCCTTAAAGCTATGCATGATTTATGCCTCCACTACATCACTTTCTAGACTATTCCACTTCCTGACTGAAAAAATACTTCCCTAAAATGCCAGTGACTCGTCCTGAGTCTTCAGCCTCCAATTGGTGACTCCCTTGTTTCTGTGCCCCATCTCTGGAACATCCTGTCTCTGTCCACCATATCTATTCCACGAAGTATTTTGTATGTCGTTGTCATGTGTCCCCTGACGCTCCTGTCGTCCAGTGTCGTCAGGCGTGATTTTCCCACTAGCCTTTCTTCGTAGTATATTCCCCTGACTCTGTAACTAGCCTTTGTGGTCAAGCCTTGGTAGTTTCTCTAATTTCTTGTTCTTGACCAAGTGTGGGTTCCAAACTGATGCTGCATAATCCAGTATGTGCCTGACTTACACAGTGTACTGTGTCCTTAACAATTCCTTACTAAGGTATCGGAATGCTATTCTCAGGTTTGCCAGGCGCCCGTATGCTGCAGCAGTTATCTGGTTGATGCTGCCTCCGGTCACTTGCTCGATGTTATGGTCACTCCTAGATCTCTCTCCTTGAGTGAGGTTTGCAGTCTTTGTTCGCCTAGCCTATACTCTGCTGCAGTCTTCTTTGCCCTTCCCCAGTCTTAATGACTTTGTATTTGGCGGGGTCGAATTCGAGAAACAAGTTGTTGGACCACGTGTCCAGCCTGTCCAGCTCTCTTTGTAGTCCTACCTGATCCTCATCTGATCTAATTCCACCTCATTAATTTCACATCATCTGAGAACAGGATACTTCAAGTCTATCCTATTGGACCTCGCTCGTCACAGGCACCCACAGTGAACCTCGTCATGTAACCGCGGGTGTGGGGATCCATGACTAGGGCGTTGTTGCTCCCTTACAGTAATCTCTGATCCATTGCAGTGCCCTTCCTGTTAACTCGCCTAATCCTCCAGCATCTGCACTAATCTCTTGTAGGTACCGTGTAGAAGGACTTCCTGCAGGAAAATGCAATCAACCCACCCTCTCCGTCGTCTCGTGTCCTTACTTTCTGTTACTTTGTCAAAAAACTCCATAAAGTTTTGTGATACAGGATTTCATTCCATGAATCCGTGCTGCTTGGCCGTTTATTATCTTGTTCCGTTCCAGTGCTCCACCTCTCTCCTTCCTGATAATCTTCTCCATGACTTTGCATACTATACATCCAGTTGCACTGGTCTGTATTTTAGCGCCACGTTTCTGTCTCTTCCTTTAAATTGAGGACTATCTTGGCCGTCTTCATACCCAGGTAGTTACATAGTTTTCAAGGAATGTGTTGAAGATTGTGGTTAGTGGAACACAGTGGCTCTTCTCCTTCTCTAAGGACCCACGGGGAGATGTCCGGTCCCATCGCCTTTGAGGTATCAAGGAAACTTAGTAGCTTCTGCACCTCCTCCTCAGTTGTCTGTTTGTCATCCAACACTTGTTGGTAAACATTCCCTGATTGGTGTTTCCCCTCTGTACTGGCTTTCCAGAGCTCTTCCTGTCTCTTCTGTGAATACTTCCTAAAGTCTAGTGTTGAACTCCTCACATACCTCTTGATCGTTTCTTGTGAGTTTCCCACCTAATTTCCTCAGCCTGATCACCTGGTCTTTGACTGTTGTCTTCCTCCTAATGCCGGCTATGTAGCAGTTTCAATCTGACTTGACTTTCGATGCTATGTTTATTTCGTTCTGTCGTGGGCCTCCCTCCTAATCTGTTATACCGGGTCTGGCTCTTCGACTATCTCTTAAATTTCCCTGGGCTCTTGTCCTCTGTACGTTTTTCCCATTCTCTAGTGTGCTTGAGTTTTTGCTCCCTACACCTTTCGGGGTAAACCAGCGGCTCGATCTGGTTTTCCCATTATTTTCTGTTACAATTGAAACTAACTTTTCCTCTGCCTCCTTGCATGTTGATGTTTACGAATTCCATCATTTCATTTACTGACTTTGCCTGCCAATTCTCAGAGCCTCTTCTCACCTGACCTCCTGCAGGAAGTTCCTCAACCTGCGTAGTTTCCCCTTTTATAGTTTGGCTTTTCCCATTTAACTCCTTTTATCTTCTCCACTTGTAACTCTATTACGTATTCAAAGCTCAGAACAATGTGATTACTAGCTCCAAGTGGCCTCTCTTATGTGATGTTCTCAAAGTACTACTGGCTCAGGTGATCACAAGGTTCAGCCATGCTAGTTTCATCCTCCCCTCTCTTTCTGTAGTGTTTGCCTGACATGTTGAAAGCATGAGGTATTACAGTGCCACATCCATCATATTGGCTCTCCATGTTTTGGGACCCCCTCCCCCTTTGGCTCTCAGGTTCCCATCGATCTCCCTGTGGTAGAAATACCCAAACCAGTAACATTGCTCTGCTCAGTGAGTCTTCTGACACCTCGACCATGAGGGTCCACCATTGCTAAATGTTGCTCTCTTCATATTCCTCCCTTGGCTTCCTGCAGTTCTGTGGTGGATTATACATCACTGCAATGACTACCGTATGTTTCCCAGTCCGAAGTGTACCTTCTATTTAATCCCTTCCTCCAATCTCGTCCATGCCCTCCATTTCCTAAAATCTCCATCGTTTTTTTACGAGCAGTGCAACCCCTCCTCCCCCCTCTGCTCCTATCTTTCCTCAGGATCTGATATCCGTGTGGGAAGATTGCATCTGTTATTGTCTCAGTGAGTTTCGTTTCTGTGACTTCTATGATGTCTGGGGACTTCTCATTGATTCTTTCACGCCACTCCTTGTATTTATTCGTTATTCAATCCACATTCGTGTACCGAACCTTCAACTTCCTCTCTAAAACTGTGATCCTGGGAAAAGATTGGGGTTTGGGGATTGTGAGCCCTGGTGGGGGTCTCTGGGGGGTTCCAGTAGGGGTGTTGTGCATGTGTGTGTGTGTGTGTGCACCCACATAGTTGCACTCACCTAGTTGTGGTTGTGGGAGTCGAGTCACAGCTCGTGGTCCCAACCTCATCAACTGGCTGTTACTCATTCACTCTTCCTGCTTCCGTGAGCTTTATCATACCTCTTCTTAAAGCTATGTATGATTCCTGCCTCCACTACATCACTACCCAGGCTATTCCTGTTCCTGAAAACTCTGTGACTGAATAAATACTTCATTACATCCCTTTGGTTCATGTGAGTCTGGGTGTGTGTGTACTCGCCTAATTGTTCTCACCTAATTGTGGTTGCAGGGGTCGAGACTCAGCTCCTGGCCCTGCCTCTTACTGATCGCTACTGGGTCCTCTCTCTCTGCTCCCGACCTTTGTCGCATACCTCCTTCTTAAAACTATGTATGGTTTCCTCCCTCCACTACTTCACTTTCCTAGCTATTCCACTTGCTGACAACCTCTAGGACTGAAGAAATACTTTCCTAACGTCCCTGTGACCGTCCTGAGTCTCGCTTCCCAGTTGTGACCCTTGTCCCCTGTGTCCCCTCTGCTGGAACATCCATTTCTGTCCACCTTGTCTATTCCTGTCAGTAATCTTGTATTCGTTATGCCATGTCTCCCCTGACCTCTTCTGTCCTCCAGTGTCGTCAGTCTGATTTCCCTTAACCATTCCTCGTACTACATTCCCTTGAGCTCTGGGACTTGTCTTGTTGCAAAACTTTGTACTTTCTCTAACTTCTTGACGTACTTTACCAGGTGTGGGTTTCCAGACTGGTGCTGCATACTCCAGTTTTGGGCCTAACATACACATTGGTACAGTGTCTTGAACGATTTCTTATTAAGTATCGGAACCTATTATTCTCAGGTTTTGCCAGGCGCCCATATGCTGCAGCGGTTATTTGGTTGCTGTTGCCTCCGGTGATGTGCTCGGTTTAGGTCACCCCTAGGTCTTCTCCCTGGTAGGTCTGTAGTCTTGTCAACCTAGACATACACCGTCGCGGTCTTCTTTGCCCCTCCCAATCTTCATGACTTTCCATTTGCTGGATTGAATTCGAGAAGGGCCAGTTACTGGACCCACAGTCCCAGCCTGTCCAGTCGCTTTGCAGTCCTGCCTCATCCTCGTCCGATTTAGTTCTTCTCATCAACGTTCACGTCATCTGCGAACAGGAACACTTCAGAGTCTATTCCTTTCCATCATGTCGTCACATATATCACAAATAGCACTGGTCCTAGAACTGACCCCTTGGGAACCCCGCTCGTACAGGCGCCCACTGTGATACTCTTCACGTACCATGACTCGTTGCTGCTCCCTGTCAGGTATTCCCTTATCCATTGCAGTGCCCTCCCTTTTACATGCGCCTAAATCCTCCAGCTTCCTCACTAACCTCTTTGTGGGGAACTGTGTCAAAGGCTTCCTGCAGTCTAGGCAAACGAAATCTACCCACCCCTCCCTCTCGGTCTTACTTCTGTTACCATTGTCATGAAAACTCCAGGAGGTGTTGTGATACAAGAATTTGCCATCCAAAACCCATACTGGTTTTTCATTTATAATCTTGTTTCCTTGCCAGGTGTTCGACCACACACCCCTGATAATCTTCTCCATGACTTTGCCCCACAATACATGTCAAAGAGACAGGTCTGTATTTTTAGTGCCTTTGTTTCTGTTTCCTTACTTAATATGGGCACTACATTAAGCTGTCTTTCTTCCATTTCTCAGGTAGTTGCCCAGTTTTCAAGGGAGTTTGAAGATTGTGGTTAGAGGCACGCACAACATCTCTGCTCTTTCTCTAAGTACCCATGGGGAGATGTCCGGATCCCCATCCGCCTTTGAGGTGTCAAGGTAACTTAAAGCTTCTTCAACCTCCTCCATCAGTTGTTTCGTATGTCATCCAACACATGTTGGTATATTTCGCTTTTGATGTTTCCCTTCTGTGGTGTCTTCCACAGCCCTTCCTGTCTCCTACTGTAAAAACTCCTTAATCACCTGTTCTGATTCTCACATACCTCCTGAACATTTCTTGTAGTTCTCCCACCCTTCTGTCCCTTAATCTGATCACCAGGTCTTTGACTGTTGTCTTCCTCCTATGTGGCGTATACAACAGTTTCAGGTCAGTCATGAATCTCGATGCTATGTCTTTTTCATACTGTTGCTGGGCCTCCCTCCTTACCTGTGCGAACATCATTCCTCTGGCACTGCAACGATCTCCCTATTATTCATGAGTTCTCTGCCTACTGTACTTTTTCCGTTTTATCTCTATTGCACTTTGTTTTTGCCTCCTCACACCGTCCGGGTAAACCAGTGGCCGTTCCTGGTCTTCCGTTTTACTGTTGCCCTTGGAATAAACCTTTCCACTGCCTCCTTGCATTTGTTGTTATACATATTCCATCATTTCAATTTACTGGCTTTTTCCTGCAGTTCTCCTCTCCCACTTGACCTCCCACAGGAAGTTCTTCAACCCTATGTAGTGCCTCTTTATAGTCAGGTTTTTCCCATTCAACTCCTGTTTTTTCTCTCCCATGCTGCTCTACATGTATCAAAGGTGTGTGTGTGTGTGTGTATTTCAACCAGACAACAAGGCCTGTTATCCTGGGTGTAAAGGGGAGCAAC
>NW_026488146.1:0-10581 GCF_026875155.1 Cherax quadricarinatus | reverse complement strand
TTTCGTTTTTTTTAAATGCTTTTCTTTGAAAAAAAACAAAATATGAAATACCTAAAATATATGAAATACCTGAAGCATTAAAAAATCGAAAAAAATGGTAAAATGATGTTTTACTGCAAATTTCGACTATTTGCAGCATTTAGAGCACATTTCAATTAAACCTTTCTTTTTAGCTAAAATACATGGATTTTCACACTTGAAATATATATTGACAAAATACTACACTAAAATGTCATATTTAAGTGACTTTCAGCATAAAATTCAATTCCATCAGTAATTCTGACAAAAAAGTTTGAAAATCCATGAATTTTAGCTAAAAAATCAGGTTTGTCTGAAAAGTGTTCTAAATGCTCTAAATCGTTGACATATGCAGTAAAACATCATTTTGCCATATTTTTCGATTTTTTCAATGCTTTTGGTATTTTTAAAAAATATAAGAAATATATGAAATGCATGAAATATATGAAAAACCTGAAGCATTGAAAAAAATCGAAAAATATGGTAAAATGATGTTTTACTGCATATTCCGACGATTTTCAGCATTTAGAGGACTTTTCAAATGAACCTTACCTTTTAGCTAAAATACATTGATTTTCATACTTGAAATATTTAATGACACAATCCTACACTAAAATGTCATATTTAAGTTACTTTCAGCATTAAATTCAATTCCATCAGTAATTCTGATAAAAAAGTTTGAAAATCCATGAATTTTATCTAAAAATTCAGGTTTGTCTGAAAAGTGTTCTAAATGCTCTAAATCGTCGAAATATGATGTAAAACATAATTTTACCATATTTTTCGATTTTTTCAATGCTTCAGGAATTTCATATATTTCAGGTATTTCAAATATTTTATATATTTTTTAAAAATAGCAAAAGCATTGAAAAAAACGGAAAAAATGGCAAAATATTGTTTTTCTGCATTTTTCGACGATTTAGACCATTTAGAACACTTTCCAGACAAACCTGATTTTTTAGCTAAAATTCAAGGATTTTCAAACTTGATTATCAGAATTACTGATGGAATTGAAATTTTCGAGCCTTCTTAACATTTTAAACTATATTACATATTTTTCAAAAAGTCCATAAAATTTCGATGAAATTCAGAAATAATTTTGAATATTTCATATATTTTTTAAAAATACCTGAAGCATTGAAAAAATCGAAAAATATGGTAAAATGATGTTTTGCTGCATATATCGACGATTTTCGGCATTTAGTGCACTTTTCAATTAAACCTTACTTTTTAGCTAAAATACATGGTTTTTCACACTTGAAATCTTTAATGACACAATACTACACTAAAATGTCATATTGAAGTTACTTTCAGCATAAAATTCAATTCTATCAGTAATTCTGATAAAAAAGTTTGAAAATCCATGAATTTTAGCTAAAAAATCAGGTTTGTCTGAAAAGTGTTCTAAATGCTTTAAATCGTCGAAATATGCAGTAAAACATCATTCTGCCATATTTTTCGATTTTTTCAATGCTTTTGCTATTTTTAAAAAATATACGAAATATATGAAATACCTGAAGCATTAAAAAATCGAAAAAAATGGTAAAATGATGTTTTACTGCATATTTCGACTATTTGCAGCATTTAGAGCACATTTCAATTAAACCTTACTTTTTAACTAAAATACATGGATTTTTACACCTGAAATCTTTATTGACTCAATACTACACTAAAATGCCATATTTAAGTTACTTTCAGCATAAAATTCAATTCCATTAGTAATTCTGATAAAAAGTTGGAAAATCCATGAATTTTAACTAAAATATCAGGTTTGTCTGAAAAGTGTTCTAAATGCTCCAAATCGCCGAAATATGCAGTAAAACATCATTTTACCATATTTTTCGATTTTTTCAATGCTTTTGCTATTTTTAAAAATATACGAAATATATGAAATACCTGAAATATATGAAATACCTGAAGCATTAAAAAATCGAAAAAAATAGTAAAATTATGTTTTTACTGCATATTTCGGACAATTTCAGCATTTAGAGCACATTTCAATTAAACCATTCTTTTTAGGCTAAAATACATGGATTTTCACCTGATATATATATTGACAAAATACTACACTAAAATGTCAATTTAGTGCCATTCAGCATAAAAATTCCAATCCACAGTAATTTCAGACAAAAAAGTTTGAAGAATCCATGAATTTTTAGCTAAAAAATCAGGTTGCCTGAATGAGAGTTCTACTGCTCTAAATCGTTGACCATATGCAGAAAAACATCATTTTGGCCATATTTTTCAATTTTTCATGCTTTGGTATTTAAGAAAAATAAAGAACTATATGAACTGCCAATAAAATATATGAAAAAACCTGAAGCATTGAAAAAAAAATCGAAAAATATGGTAAAATATGTTTAACTGAATATTTCGACGATTTCAGATTTAGAGACTTTTCAAATGAACCTTACCTTTTAGCTAAATACAATTGATTTTATACTTATGAAATATTTAATGACACAATCCTACACTAAAATTCATATTATTAAGTTACTTTTCTGCATTAAATTCAATTCCTGATTTGTCTAGGAATTCTGATAAATAAATTGAAAATATTCCGATGAATTTAATCTAAAATTCAGTTTGTCTGAAAAGTGTTCTCAATCTCTAAATCGGGAAATATAATGTAAAACATAATTTTTAAAATTTTACCATATTTTTCGATTTTTTCAATGCTTCAGGAATTTCATATATTTCAGGTATTTCATATATTTTATATATTTTTTAAAAATAGCAAAAGCATTGAAAAAATCGTAAAAAATGCAAAATATTGTTTTTTCCCTTCTGCATTTTCGACGATTTAGACCATTTAGAACACTTTCCACAAACCTGATTTTTAGCTAAAATTCAAGGATTTTCAAACTTGATTATCAGAATTACTGATGGAATTGAAATTTTCGAGCCTTCTCAACATTTTAAAGTATATTACATATTTTTCAAAAAGTCCATAAAATTTCGATGAAATTCAGAAATAATTTTGAATATTTCATATGTTTTTTAAAAAATATCTGACGCATTGAAAAAACGAAAAATAAGGTAAAATAAAGTTTTGTTGCATATTTTCGACGACGATCTTCAGCATAAAGAGCAACTTTTTCAATTAAAGACCATACCTTTTAGCTAAAATATATTGGATTTTCACACTTGAAATCTTTTTTGACACAATACTACACTAACAAGACATATTTTAAGTTTACTTCAGTATAAAATACAATTCTAATCAGTAATTCTTATAAAAAAGTTTTAAAATCCATGAATTTTAGCTAAAAAAAACATGTTTTGTCTGAAAGTGTTCGTAATGCTCAAAATCGTCTACAGTGCAGAAAAATTATCATTTTGCCAGAATTATTTCGATTATTTCAATGCTTTTGGTATTTTTAAAAAATATAAGAATATATATGAAATGCATGAAAATATATGAAAATGGAGCTTTGAACAAATCCAAAAATATGGTAAAATGATGTTTTAACCTGCATATTTCGACGATTACAGCATTTATAAGCACTTTTCAATTAAACCTTACTTTTTAGGCTAAAATCATGGATTTTTGCACTTGAAAGATATATTGACAGCAACTACTACACTTAAATGACATATTTAAGTTACTTTCACTTTCTGGCAAAAATTTCAAGTTCCATCAGAAAATTCTGAGAAAAAGTTGAAATCCATGAATTTTATTTACAAAAATCAGGTTTGTTCTGAAAGGTTGTTCTATAATGCTCTAATCGGTCGAAATATGCAGTAAAAACATCATTTTGTCCATATTTTTTCATTGTTTGAATGTTTTTTTTCTATTTTCAAAAAAATGAAATAATCAAAATTATTTCTGTGAATTTCATCGAAAATTTTTATGGGTATTTGAAAAATCTGTAATATACTTTTTTTAAAATGTTGGAAAGGCTAAAAATTTCAATTCCAACAGTAATTCTGTATAAAAGTTTGAAAAATCCATGAATTTATCTAAAAAACAAGTTTGTCTGAGAAGTGTTCTATTGCTCTAAAATCGTCGAAATATGCGTAAAATAAATTTTTTCCATATGTTATCGATTTATCAAAGCATTTGCTATTTTCAAAATAATATATGAGATATTCAAAATTATTCTGAATTTTCATCGAAATTTTCTTGGCTTTTGAAGCAAAAAATAATGTAATATACATTTAAAATGTTGAAAACCTCGAAAAATTTAATTATCCGTAGTAATTCATGATAAAAAAACGGTGAAAATCCATGAATTTTAGCTAAAATATCAGCTTTGTCTGAAAAGTGTTCTAAACGCTCCAAATCGTCTAAATATGCAGCTAAACATCATTTTACCATAGTTTTCGATTTTTTTTCAATGCTACATGTATTTTTAAAAATAGCAAAAGCATTGAAAAAAATCGAAAAATATGGAAAAATTATTTTTTACTTCATATTTCGACGATTTAGAGTATTTAGACCACTTTTCACAGAAACCTTTCTTTTTAGCTAAAATACATGGATTTTCACACTTGAAATATATATTGACTCAATACTACACTAAAATGTCATATTAAGTTACTTTCAGCATAAAATTCAGTTCCATCAGTAATTCTGATAAAAAAGTTTGAAAATCCATGAATTTTAGCTAAAAAATCAGGTTTGTCTGAAAAGTGTTCCAAATGTTCTAAATCGTTAACATATGCAGTAAAACATCATTTTGCCATATTTCTCGATTTTTTCAGTATTTTTATTATTTTTAAAAAATATAAGAAATATATGAAATGCATGAAATATATGAAAAAGCTGAAGCATTGAAAAAAATCGAAAAATATATAAAATGATGTTTTAAACTGCATTACTACGAACTATTTTCACATTTAGAGCACTTTGCCAATTAAACCTAACATTTCTCTAATATAACATGGATTTTTGACACTTGAAATATTTATTGACACTATACTTACACTTAAATAGACATATTTAAGTTACATTCAGCATAAAAATCAATCCATCAGTATTCGATGGAATTACTAAAAAATTCAGTTATCTGAAAAGTGTTCTAAATGCTCTACACTACAACGTCGAAATAAGCCAATAAATCATCATTTTTGCCAATTTTCGATTTTATTCAATGCTTCTGCTATTTTTAAAAAATATATTAAAATATTCAAAATTATTTTCTGATTTTCATCGAAATTTTATGGGCTTTCTATTCTGAAAACTATGTAATATACTTTAAAATGTTGAAAAAGGCTAGAAAATTCAATTCCGACAGTAATTCTGATAAAAAGTTTGAAAATCCATGAATTTTAAGCTAAAAACTCAGGTTTGTCCTGAAAAGTGTTCTATGTGCCTAAATCGTCCGAAATATGCAGTAAAAACATCATTTTGCCCGATAATATTTCGATTTTTAAGAAGGCTTCTGCTATTTTTTAAAAAATATATGAAATATGTGAAATTCCTGAAATATATGTAATACCTGAAGCATTAAAAAATCGAAAAATATGGTAAAATGATGTTTCAACTGCATATTTCGACGATTTACCCAGCATTAGAACACTTTTCGAAATAAACCATACCATTTACGCTAAAATACATTGATTTCACACTTGAAATATTTATTGACACAATACTGCACTAAAATGGTCATATTTAAGTTTACTTTCAGAATAAATTAAAATTCCAATCATTATTCTGATGAAAAAGTTTTGAAATCCATGAATTTTAGATAAAAAGTCAGGTTTGATCTGAAAAGTGTTCTAAATGCTCTAAATCGTCGAAATGTGATGCAAAAATATAAATTAAACCATATAATTCGATTTTTTTCGGAATTTCATATAATTTCAGGTATTTCAAATATTTTATATATTTTTTTTAAAATAGAAAGCATTGAAAAAAAAATCGGAAAATATGGCTAAATGGATGTCTTTTCTGTATATTTCGAAACGATTTAGAAGACAAACCTGATTTTTTAGCTAAATCATGGATTTTCAAACTTGATTATCAGAATTACTGATGGAATGGGGGGGGAAATGTGTTCGAGCTTTTCAATATTTTAAAGTATATTACAAATTTTCAAAAAGTCCATAAAATTTCGATGAAATTCAGAAATAATTTTGAATATTTCATATAGTTTTTTAAAAATATCTGAAGCATTGAAAAAATCGAAAAATATGGTAAAATGATGTTTTTGTCGGCATATTCCGCGATTTTCAAGCATTAAGCACTTTTCAATAAACTTACTTTTTAGTTAAAATACATGGATTTTAAAACTTGAAATCTTTATTGACACAATACTACACTAAAATGTCATATTTAAGTTACTTTCAGCATAAAATTCAATTCCATCAGTAATTCTGATAAAAAAGTTTGAAAATCCATGAATTTTAGATAAAAAAAGCAGGTTGTCTGAAAAGTGTTCTAGAGCTTTAAATCGTTCCGAAATATTCTGCCATATTTTCCGATTTTTTCAATGCTTTTGCTAATTTTTAAAAAATATATGAAATATGTGAAATTCCTGAAATATATGAAATACCTGAAGCATTAAAAAATCCAAATATAATGTAAAATGATGGTTTTCCTTCAATTTCGAACGATTTTCAGCATTAGAACAACTTTTAAATAAACCTTACCTTTTAGGCGAAAAACATTGATATTCACACTTGAAAATATTTATTTGACGAAATACTACACTAAAATTCTATATAAGTACTTTCAGAATTAAAATTCAATTCCCACAGTAAATTCTGATAAAAAGTTGAAAATCCATGAATTTTAGCTAAAAAATCAGTTTGTACTGCAAAAGTTCTAGAATGCCGAAAATTCCGTCAGAAATATGATCTAAAACATAAGTTTACCGTATATATTTCATTTTTTCAATGCTTCAGAATTTCATGATATTTCAGTATTCATAATATTTTTATTATAATTTTTAAAAATAGCAAAAGCATTTGAAAAAAACGGAAACTATGGCTAATATGTTTTTTCTGCATAGTTCGACGATTTAAATTAACCATAGAACACTTCCAGACAAACATGAATTTTTTAGAGCTAAAATTCATGGATTTTCAAACTTGATTACAGAAATACTAGATGGAATTGAAATTTTCGAGCCTTTTCAACAGTTTAAAAGTATAATACATATTTTTCAAAAGTCCATAAAATTTCCGATGAAATTCAAATAATTTTGAAATATTTCGTATATTTTTTAAAAATATCTGAAGCATTGAAAAAATCGAAAAATATGGTAAAATGAATTTTTGCTCATATATCGACCGGATTTTCGGCATTTAGTGCACTTTCAATTAAACTTAGTTTTTAGTAAAATATCATGGTTATTCACACTGAAATCTTTAACGACCACAATACTACACTAAAAAATTCATATTGAAGTTACTTTCAGCATAAAATTCAATTCTAAATCAGTAAATTCGAAAAAAAAGTTTGAAAATCCCAGAATTTTAGCTGAAAAATCAGGTTTGTCAGAAAAGTGATTCTAAATGCTTTAAATCGTCGGGGGGAAATATGCAAAAAACATCATTCTGGCCATATTTTTCGATTTTTTTTTCAATGCTTTGAGATTTTTTTAAAAATAATAAACGAAATAAATGAAATACCTGAAGCATTAAAAAAATCGAAAAAAAATGGTAAAATGATGTTTTACCTGCATGAATTTCAGACTATTTGCAGCATTTAGAGCGCATTTCAATTAAACCTTACATGTTTAACCTAAAATACATGATTTTTACACCTGAAATCTTTATTGACATCACTACTTCACTAAAACCATATTTAAGTACTTTCAGCTATAAAATTCAATTCCATTAGTAAGTCTGAGAAAAAGTTGGAAAATCCATGAAATTGTTAACTAAAAATATCAGGTTTTTAGTCCTGAAAAGTGTTTCGAAATGCTCCAAAATCGCCGAAATATGCTGTAAATATCATTTTTTACCATATTTTTTCGATTTTTTCAATGCTTCAGTTTTTTTAAAAAGGAATACAAAAGCATTGAAAAAATCGAAAAAAAGATAGTGGAAAAACGAGTTTTAAAAAACTGGCATAATTCGCCGATTGGAGCATTTCGAGGGCAGTTGTTCACAGAAACCTTTTCTTTTATTACTAAAAAATACAAGGATTTTTCACACTTGAATATAATTGACCAATACAACACAAAAAATTTCATATTTAAGTGACATACAGCATAAAATTCAATTCCATCGTAATTCTGATAAAAAATGTTTGAAAAACCATGAATTTGTTAGCTAAAAAATCAGGTTTGTCCTGAAAAGTGTTCTAAATGCTCTAAAACGTTGACATATGCAGTAAAAACACTCATTTTGCCATAATTTTTCGATTTTTTCAAATGCTTATGTATTTTTAAAAAATATAAGAAATATATAAAATGGCCTGAAATTATGAAAAAAAAACCCGAACATGAAATAAATCGAAAAATATTGTAAAATGATGTTTTAACTGCATATTTCTGACTGATTTTCAGCATTAATCACTTTCCAATTAAACATTACTTTTTAGCAAAAATACATGGATTTTTACACATGAAATATTTATTGACACAATACTACCCATAAATGGACATATTCAAAATTATTTCTGAATTTTCATCGAAATTTTATGGCATATGAAAATCTGTATATATACTTTTAAAAAATGTTGGAAAGGCCTAGAAAATTTCAATTCCAACAGTAATTCGATAAAAAGGGTTTGTGAAAATCCATGAATTTTAACAAAAAAATCGTCGAATGATATACAGTAAAACCACATTTTGGAGCCATATTTTATCGGATTTTATCAATGAGCTTTTGCTAATTTCAAAAAAAATATATGAGATTATTCCAAATTAATTTCTGAATTCATTCGCAATTTTATGGCTATTTGAAAAAATATGTAATATACTTTAAAATGTTGGAAAACCTCGAAAAATTCAATTCATTAGTAAATCACTGATAAAGAGAATATAGTTTAAATCCATGAATTATTAGCTAAAATATCAGCCTTGTCCTGAAAAAGTGTTCTAAACGCTCCAATCGCTAAATATGCAGCTGAACATCATTTTAACCATCGTTTTCGATTTTTTTTTTCAAGCTACAATTAATTTTTAATAAATAGCAAAAGCAATGAAAAAAATCGAAAAATATGGACAAATGATGAGTATTACTGCTATTACTTACGATTTAGAGCATTTAGAGCACTTTTCACAGAACCTTTCTTTTTTAGCTAAAATACATGTATTTTCACACATGAAATATATATTGACTACATACAACACTAACATGTCATATTAAGATACTTTCAGTCATAAAATTCAATACCATCAGTAAATTCTGATAAAAAAAGTTTGAAAATCCATGAATTTAGCTAAAAAATCATGGTTTTGGCTGAGAAAGTGTTCCATAATGCTCGTAAATCGTTTTTGAATAAGCAGTAAAACACTTTTTTGCCATATTTGTCGTTTTTTTTTCATTATTTTTTATTTTTTTTAAAAAATTAAAAGAAATATATAAAATTTGCATAAAAATTATGAAAAAGCTGAAAGCATTAAAAAAATCGAAAAAAAGGGTAAAATGATGTTTTAAAACTGCATATTTCGACATTTTCACATTTAGACCATTTTCCAAAAAAACCTTACTTTTTAAGCAAATATACAGGATTTCTTACCTTGAAATTTTTTATTGCAAAAATACCACTTAAATGCATACTTAAGTTTTTCAGCATAAAATTTCTTTCCATCAGTAATTCTGAGGGAAATTTACTAAAAATCAGGTTTGTCAAAAAGGTTCAAAAATGTCTAATCGTGAAATATGCAGAAATCATCATTTTGCAATTTTTCGATTTTTTCAACTTCTGCTATTTTTAAAAAAATATATAAATACAAAATTTTTTTTTCTAAATTTCATCGAAATTTTATGGCTTTGTGAAAAATATGAAATATACTTTAAAAAGTTGAAAAGCTAGAAATTTCATTTCCAACAGTAATTCTGAAAAAAGGGTTGAAAATCCAGAATTTTAGCTAAAAAATCATTTTGTCTAAAAAGTTTCTATTCTCTACATGTCGAAATTGCATAAAACATCATTTTGCCATATATTTCGTTTTTCAAGGCTTCTGCTATTTTTTTAAAAAATAAGGAAATATTGAAATTCCTGAAATATATGAAATACCTAAAGCATTAAAAACGAAAAATAGGTAAAATGATGTTTTATGCATATTTCGGTTTTTCAGCATTTAGCGCACTTTTAAATAACCTTCCCTTTTTAGCTAAAATCATTGATTTTCATACTTGAAATTTTTAATGAACAATACTACACAAAAGTCAATTTAAGTTATTTTCAGCATAAAATTCAATTCCACAGAAATTTCTGTAAAAAGTTTGAAAAATCCAGAATTTTAGATAAAAAATCGGTTTGTTTGAAAAGGTTCTAAATGCTTTAAATCGTCAAAATATGCATAAAACATCATTCTGCCATATTTCCGTTTTTTTCAATGCTTTTGCAAAATTTTTAAAAAAAAAGTGAAATATTAAAATTATGAAATATATGAAATACCTGAAGCATTAAAAAAAATCGAAAAAAATTGTAAAATG
>NW_026488143.1:0-23314 GCF_026875155.1 Cherax quadricarinatus | reverse complement strand
GAGCTCATTCGAATGTCAAAGAAAAAGTTTAAATGTAGGGGAAGATTATAAATTTCCCTTTGCAAGATTGTACTAATTTAAAATACTCTCAAAAAGTTATATTTCAGAAAAAAATTTGCACTTTGTTAACTTTTTCCCCCAAAAATTCCCTTTTTTGGGGCAGAAAGTCTTCGAGATGTGGGGCACAAACACAATTCACAATAAACATAAAAAAGGGATCAATACCGACGGGTTGTAGGTAAGACACATATGCAAACATTAGACAACTTTACCCGAAACGTTTCCCCTACCAGTAGGCTTCTTCATCAAATACGAAAGTAGGGGGAACATAGAGATGTGAAGAAATGTAATCACCTCACCCTTAAAGTCGTAGAATTTGAGGTGTCAGTCCTGGCCTGGAAAGTTCATTTCCCATAGTCAGGAACTATCTGAAGATCAACGACAGTCGGAGACTTAAAATACTGTCGGAAGGAGGGGTGCGGGTAGTGGTAGTGTAGTAGTGTAGTAGTAGTAGTGGAGGCAACTGAGAGGTCATGCCCCTTCAGACCAACCCCTCACTTGAAAACTTGTCCAAGGTGTTTTCTGTCCAAGATGCCCGTGTTCAGTGTCTGACAAGATGAACATGAAAATGGTTAAAATCCGACAGGTTTTAGGTAAGACCCCTTTATGAAACAGTTAGACAACTTTAAATTCCCCGAAACGTTTTGCCTACCAGTAGGCTTCTTCAGTCGAATAAGAAAGAGGCAGGAACATTTGAGGTGAAGACATGTAAATCCCCACCCTTAAGTCGTAGGGAATTTTTAGGTTGCAGTCCCTGGGCTGGAGAAGTTCATTTCCCCATAGTCAGGAACTACTGAAGATCAAGCGACGTGCGGAGATTAAATACTGCCCGGAAGGGAGGTGCGGGGTAGTGGTAGTGTAGAGTATATAGTTGTGAGAGGCAACTGAGAGGCAGTCCCTTCAGACCCAACCCTTCTCATTTGAAAAGCTTGTCCAAGGTTTTTTCTGACCAAGATCCCACGTTTGCAGTGTCTGACAAGATGAACATAAAAAAGGGTAACAATCCCGACGGTTGTTAGGAAAGAACAATGCAACGTTAACAACTTTATTCGAAAGTTTCGCCTACACAGTGGGTTTTTCTTCAGCAAAACAGAAAGTAGGCAGGAACAGAGAGTGTGAAAGGGATGTAATCGTCCATCACCCTTAAAGTCGTAGAATTGAGGTTGTCTCCCTCGGCCTGGAGAATTTTCAGTTCCTAGTCAGGAACTATCGAAGATAAACGACATGCGGAGACTTAAATACTGTCAAAAGGAGGGTGGGGTAGTGTAGTGTATAGTAGTAGTATAGTGAGTGAGAGGCAACTGAGAGGTCATGTCCCTCTCAATCCAACCCCTTCCACTTGAAAGTTTGTCCAGGTGTTTTCTCTCCCAAATGCCACGTGTTGCAGTGTTGAAAGATGAACATAAAAGGGTATACAATACCGACGGGTTGTTAGGTAAGACACATATGCAACAGTTAGACAACTTTATTCCGAAACGTTCGCCTACACAGTAGGTTTCTTCAGTGAATACAGAAATGGGAAGGAACATAAAGGATGGAAGACATGTAATCAGCCATCACCCTTAAAGTCGTAAAATTAGTTGTCAGTCCCTCGGCCTGGAAAGTTCAGTTCCTATCGGAACTATCTGAAGATAAGCACGTGCGGAATTTAAAACACGTCGGAAGGGAGGTGCAGGGTAGTGGAGTGTGTGTGTATAGTAGTAGTGGAGGAAACTGGAGGTATGTCCCTCTCGACCCAAACCCCTTCCATTTGAAAAGTTTGTCCAAGGGTTTTTTGTCCCAAAGATGCCACTTTTCAGTGTCTGACAAGTTTAAATTGAAAATGGTAACTACCGCGGTTGTTAGGTAAGACACTATGAAACATTTAGAAAAACTTTATTTCCAAAACGTTTCGCCTACCATAGGCTTCTTCATAATACAGAAAGTAGGCGGGAAAGTAGAGATTGAAGCGATGAATCACCATCACCCTTAAAGTCGTAGAATTTGATTTGTCATCCCTCGGCCGGAAGTTCATTTCCCATAGTCAGGAAATCTGAAATCAAGCGACGTGGGAGACTTAAATACTGTCGGAAAGGGAGGGTGCGGGTATGGTGTTAGTAGTATTTAGTATATAGTGAGGGCAACGGGAGGTCATGTCCCTTCAGTCCACCTTTTCTCACTTGAAAAGCTTGCCCAAGGTTTTTTTCTGTACCAAATCCCACGTGTTGAGTGTCGACAAAAACATAAAAAGGGTATACAATCCCGAAGGTTTTGGGGTAAGACAATAGAAACAGTTAGACAACTTTTTTTAAATCTCCGCACTGTCGCTTGATCTTCAGATAGTTCCCTGATATGGAACTGAACTTTCCGGGCCGGGACGACAACCTCAAAATTCTACGACTTTAAAGGGTGAGGGGGAGGGTTACATCGCTTTTCACTCTTTTACTGGTTCCTGCCTACTTTCGTATTCGACTGAAGAACCTACTGTGAAGGGGCAAACGTTTTCGGAATAAAGTTGTCAAACTTTTGATATGTGTTTACCTAACACCTTCGGTATTTTTAAAACCATTTTCTTGTTCTCTTGTCACCCACTCAAATCCAACCCCTCCCACATGTATTTATCCAACCTAAATTCTTGATGAAAACTACCAACGTCTAGCTCAATAACCCAACGAGGTAGTCTGTTCCAGTACTCATCTACTACCCTATTTCACGAATACTTTCTTTGTCCTTTCTAAATCTAAACTTATCTAATTTAAATCTAGCTACTGCGGGTTCTCTCTTGGGAGTGATATCTCAAGGACCTTGTAAATATCCCCTTTATTAATAATAGGAACTGAAGAAAGGAGGAACACTGCATCAGGCTTGTTGGCCATACTAGGCAGGTCTTTTTCAATTCATCCACTAACAAACATTTGACCAAATACCCAATACTATCTTCCACTTATACACTTCGATCAGAGTTTCTCCCATCATTCTTCGTCTAACAAATGAATGTAAAACTTAAGAGTCTTCAATATTTATTCATAGGAAGATCCTAATGCTATGTATTAATTAATTCATCCTACGCTGAATGTCTTCTAACGAATTTATGGCCATTCTGTAATTAGAGAACCAGAATGAGCTGCATAATCTAGGTGAGGCCTTACTAATTGATGTTATAATGCTGCAGCAAGACCTCCTGGACAGGATATTCATAAAATAACGTGAATCATCCAAGTATTTCCACCTTTAAATTTATTCCTGACTATGGAACTGAACTTCTCCAATCTCAAATCAAGTGTGTTGGATGATTTCTTGTCTTTTATATCTCTACTGTTCCTGCCTACTTGCTGTATTCGACTGAAGAAGCCCTACTGTGGAAGGCCGATTCCGTTTCGTCAGCTAAGTGTAGAGTAGATGTGTGTGTGTGTATGTATGTGGTAGTAACTGTTTGCCTGTGAGTCTTACTTCCAACCCTCTCAGAATTGTTACCAGTACTGCAACACAATGCATCTTGTATTTAGGGCTCTTGCAAATGAGTGGACAGGGTTATCAGACCTTATTTTTTAGGGAGATTGAAAATTTGGATTTTGGCAAATGCTTTGTTAGTGGGATGGATTTTAAAAGGTCCTGCCGAGTATGACCCAACAGGCGTGCTTACAGCAGTGATCCTCCTTTCTTATGTCTCATTAAATGGAACGAATGTAGTCTTTATTTTCTTCTGTTAAGTCAGTTGCTTTTGAAGAAATGTCTGGTGATGATAAGTATTAGGTGATTGTGTTCTATAAACGATAGACTGTTACTGAACGGCTCATAGGAATTTCTTGCCTTTGTCTTCAATCGGTGTTTCCAAGTTCTTCAAAGATGGATAGTTCATTTCAGAGTTCGTTGTCTTGGACGAGAGAAGAGCATCATTCGAATGGCGAAGAAAAAGCTAAATGCTATGGAAGATTATGAAATTTGCCTTGCAAGATATGTACTAATTAGAAATACTCTCAAGAAAGTTATATTTGCAGAAAACAATTGCACTTCTGTTAACGTTTTCCAAAAATCTTCTACTTTGGCAGAATATTTTCTTTTCGGAAAGGGGGGATGTGCACAAACACAATTCACAATGAGGAAATGGTATGGTGATACCGACAAGATGTGGAAAAAGACACTTATGTACAGTTCCGGACATTTATTAAAGGAAACGTTTCGCCACGAGTGGCTTCTTCAGTCCTAATACAGAGAAAACTAAGAAAACGAGAATGAGGTAATCAGTCCGTCAACCTGGAGTCGATGTGTGGCGAACGTCTCTGAATAAGATTCCATATGCTGCATAATGGTGTCTCAATTTCAACTTCGCTTGTCGTTTTTCAAACCATTCATCACAACTGTCAGACACGGCAGCATCATGGGGTCTTATTACAAAGAATTCTTCAACACTTGTTCAACCTTTGAACGAAGACCTACTTCGATAGTGGTTCGGTACCCCACTATGACCCCGCCTCCATCTGCTTCACGTCACCTCATACAGTTATATAAGCCACGTCTTACGGCCCTATGCTGTACATTCTACAAGATTGATGGAACTGAACTACATCGACTCCAGGGTTGGGGGACTGATTACCTCATTCTCCTCCTCTCTTACGCCTTCTCTTTGTATTGGCCTGATGAATGCTCCACACTGTGTGGCGAAAAAGTTTCCTGAATAAAGATTGCCCCATATGCTGCATAGTGTCTCAATCTTCAACTTGTCGGTTTGTCAAACCATCATCACAAACCTTGTCAGACACGGGGCGCATCATGGAGGTCTTATTACAAAGAATTCTTCAACTCCTTGTTCACTTTGAACGAAGACCTACTTCGACTTGTGGATGGTACCACTTGACCCGCCTCCATTCTGCTTCACGTCACCTCACTTACAGTATATACGCCACGTCTTCGGCCCTATGCTGTACATTCTACAAGATTGATGGGACTGCAACACATCGGACTCCAGGTGAGGGACTGATTACCTTCATTCTCTCTCTCCATACGCCTCCTCTTTGTATTGGTTGATGAAGCCACTGGTGTGGCGAAACGTTTCTGAATAAATGATTCCATTATGCTGGCATAAGTGTCCCAATCTTTCAACTTGTCGGTTTTTCAAAAACCAATCATCACAACTGTCAGACACGGCAGCATCATGGATGTCATATTCAAAGAATTCTTCAACACTTGTTCAACCTTTGAACGAAGGACCTACTTCGGCACTAAGTGGATGGTACACTATGACCCCGCCTCCATCTGCTTCACGGTCACTCACTACAGTATATAAGCCACGTCTACGGCCCTATGCTGTACATTCTACAAGATTGAGGAACTGAACAAATCGACTCCAGGTGAGGCGACTGATTAATCATTCTCCTTCTCTCCTTACGCCTTTCCTCTTGTATTGGAATGATGAAGCCCTGTGTGGCTAAAAGTTTCTGATAAAGATTCCCATATGTGCATAAGTGTCTCAAATCTTCACTTGTCGGTTTTTTAAACCATTCATCACAAAGTGCTCAGTGATACCACAGCGTCCCTTGCATGATGGATGTTCTAGAATTCTTCCTCAATACCTCTGATTATAATCTGTGTCGTTAATACGTGTTGAGTGTTCTCAACAACTTAACTGACTCTGATTTCAGCTCGCAGCTCACTCATGTGAGTGGGCTTATATACTGTAGTTGAGGTGACTTGAAGCAGGCGGAGTGGGATCATGTGGTACCATCTTCTAGTCGAAGTAGGTCTTAGTCCAAAGGTTGATCAAGCGTTTGAAGAATTCTTTGTAAGAAAGATCATGATGCTGCAGTGTCTGACAGTTGTGATGAATGGTTTGGAAAAACCGACAAGTAGAGAAGATGAGACACTTAGCAGCATATGGGAATCTTGATATAAGTGTCTCAGTCTTCAAACTTGTCGGTTTTCAAAACATTCATCACCAAATGTCAGTTTGTGTATTCATTAATATTGATAACCGACTACAATAGCTTTTAGTGACAAGATTTTCTCATAAAGAGTTGTCTATTACGGGAACTGTAATTTGAATTGTTGCCAAGTATTTTGCCAAAAAATCTAACATTTAGTAGAGCTTGTAAGCAGGCTAGTGTGCCCACGAGAGGAAGGACCTAGTCACTTTTGTCTATGGCATTGGACTCTACTTATGGTCGTTACAGCTCCTATCCACTAAATCAGGGCACAGATCTGAGCTACAATCGCAAGCTATTCAGTCTAAAAACTCATACCTCTTGGTATTTATCTAACAAATTTCAAAAACTACACAGTGTTTTACGCTTCAAATTGATGGATACAGCACTGAAGATCATTTAAAAAGAGATTCTGTAAAATAAAAGAAATAATATACTATAGCAAAAACCACAAAAGAGAAACATGAGAACTTGAAGGTGGAAACACTGCAGTAGGCCTGTTGGCCCATACTAAGAACATAAGAAGAAAGAACCAGTTGCAGGAGGCCTCGTTGGCCTATACTAGGCAGGTCCTTTACAATTTCATCCAATAACAAAACATTTGCCCAACCAATGTGCATTGCTTACATAAGAATAAGCTGTTGATGTGCATATGTAATTCATCACTGAGCGCAAATACAGAGTCACGTTGAGCTAAGTACAGGTCAGTATCTGTGCAGGTACCTCTAAAATGCAAAAAGTAGAGGTCACCTTGAGTTATAAAACCAGGTCTCATCTCACAGCTAAGTAAGGTCGATCTGTGCTAAGTACAGGTCGCATCAGTGGCATAAATACAGGGTCCTCAACTCTAGAATAGAATCAAATCAATCTTGAATCTGCACGACTTTCACAATAATATATCACTTAAACAAATTATTGCCAGGTATTATTTTCGATGGTGTCGTGGAGAAAAGCTTGACGGTAATTCTATTTACTCGTGTTTAAATGAACGATCAAATACAATGCTCTACCTATGTATTTATCCAAACCTAAAATTTTAAATACCAAAGTTTTAGCGTCAACAACTCTACTATGTAGAACCTTCTTTTTTCATAATTTCCCTATTACACAACCAAGCACAGCATTTTATGGTATGTTTGTAGAAAACAAGACAATCTGCCAAAGAAAAGAACAACATTTGCCAACTAACGTTACTATTTTCAGTAAAGTGTGACATTAGTTGACTTTTGTCCTAGTGTTTGTTCATAAGACATAGAAGGAGGAAACTGCGCAGGGCTGTTGGCTCCCGATAGGTGCAAGGTCCTTTACAATTTCATCCACTAACAAACATTTTGACCAACCCAATTTTCAATTGCTACCCAAGAATAAGCTCTGATGTTAAAGTCACACTCAAAATCCAGAGACCCGTCCCCAGTCATGTATTTATCAAACCTAAATTTGAAACTACAGCAAAGTCTTAAAGGCGCTCAATAACCAACTAGGTAGTCTGTTCCATCATCTACTACCTATTGCCAAACTCCAATACTTTCCTATGTCCTTTCTAAAATCTAAACTTATCTATTTAATCCATTATGCGGGTCTCTCTTGGAGAGATATCTCCAAGACCTGGTTAATATCCACTTTTTTTAATACATAGGAACATAGAAGTAAAGGAGAAAAACCTGGCATCAGCTTGTTGGCCCATACTGGCAGGTTCGTTACAATTCATCCCCACTAACAAACATTTGACCAACCCTATCCGCCTATCTTCCATTATACACTCGATCAGGTCTCCCTCATTCTTCGTCTACAAATGAATGTGAGATTAAGAGTCTTCATATTTTCAGAAGAAGATTTCTAAGTGCTATGTATTTATTTAGTCATCTACGCGGAATGTCTTCTAACGAAGTTATGTCCATTCTGTTAAAATCTAGAGACAGAATTGCAGCTGGCATAATTCTAGGTGAGGCGCCATAATAATGATTTTATAAAGCTGACAGACAGGCATGGAACTGCTGGACAGGATTATTCATAAAATAAGTGATCATCCTATGTATTTCCACCTTTAAATTTATTCCTGACTATGGAACTGAACTTCCTCCAATCTCAAATCAGGTGGTATGGGAGCTGATTACATCGTCTTCTTATCTCTACTGTTCCTGCTACTTTCTGTATTCGGACATGAAGAGCATACGTGAAGCGATACGTTTCGGAATAAAGTTGCCTAACTGTTGCCTGTGAGTCTTACCGACAAACCTCTCAGTATGGTATTCCAGACACTGCAAACGCAATGGCATTCTTAGTACAGAAAACACCTCTTGTATTTTAGTGGCTCTTGCAAATGAGTGGACAGTAGTTATCAGACCTTATTTTTTAGGGAGCATTGAAAATTGGATGTGGCAAATGCTTTGTTAGTGGGATGGTTGTAAAGGACCTGCCGGTTAGACCCAAACAGGCCTGCAGCGTGATTCCTCCTTTCTTATGTTCATTAAAGGACGAATGGCTATCTTTATTTTTTCTGTTAAGTCAGGTTGCCTTTTGAAAGTAACTGTCAGGTGATGATAAGTATTAGGTGATGTGCTTATAAACTAAGAACTGTTACTGAAGGCTCATAGGAAATCTTGCCTTTGTTCAATCGGTCGTTCCCAAGTTCTTCAGATGGCATATGTCAATTTAGGGGTCGTTGTCTTGGACGAGAAGGAAGAGCATCATTAGAATGTCGAAGAAAAGCTTAAATGCTATGGAAAGATTATGAAATTTGCTTGCATGATATGTACTAATTAGAAGTATCTCAAAGAAAGTTATATTTGCAGGATAACAATTGCACTTTGTTAAAGTTTTCCATAAAATTCTTCTACATTTGGGCAGAAAGTTCTTCGAGATGTGGCACTCAATAACAATTCACTATATTTTTGATCTTGATGATACTTCTTCATTCTCGCTATGAAATAAGACAAAAACAATGATTCAAATGTATTCAAAAGCATGATGTCATTTGTATTCATTAATATTGATAACCGACACAAAAGCTTTTAGTGACAAGATTTTTCTCAATTAATGAGTCTATTTAATGACGCGCTTTGAATTTTCATGTATTTTGCCAATAAAATCTAATATTATTAGTCGAGCATTGTAGAGGCTAGTGGGCCCCACGAGATGGGAAGACCTAGTTACTTTCTGTCTAATGCATTGACTCTACATGTGTCAGTAACCAGCTCATATCCACTAAAACAAGGAGCACAGAATCTGACCTACAATCTTGTATTTATCTAAACAAATTTTCAAAACTACAACAGGTGTTTTAGCTTCATTGATGATACAGCACTTGGATCTTTAAAGAGATCTGTAAAAAAAAGAAATAAAATATACTTATAGCTCCAAAACCACAATAGAGGAAACATGAGAACTTGGGTGGATACACTGCTGTAGGGACTGTTGGCCATACTAAGAACATCAGAAAAGGAAGAACAGTTGCAGGTGGCCTGTTGGCCTATTTACTAGGCGGGTCCTTTACAATTCATCCAAGAACAAAACATTTGCCCAACCCCATTTCAATGCTACATAAGAAATAAGCTCTGATGTGCATATGTTAAGTCATCACTGAGCTAAATCACAGGTCACCTCTGAAGCTAAGTACCGGTTTCATGGATTAAGTACAAGGTCAAGTCTGAGCTAAGTTCAGGTCAGTCTGAGCAGGTCACTCTAACACTTTTCAGACAAACCTGTTATTTTAGCTAAAATTCATTGATTTTCAAACTTTTTTATCAGAATTGCTGATGGAATTGAATTTTGTGCTGAAAGTAACTTAAATATGACATTTTAGTGTAGTATTGAGTCAATATATATTTCAAGTGTGAAAATCCATGTATTTTAGCTAAAAAGAAAGGTTTGTGTGAAAAGTGCTCAAAATCCTCCAAATCGTCGAAATATGCAGTAAAACATCATTTTACCATATTTTTCGATTTTTTCAATGCTTTTGGTATTTTTAAAAAATATATGAAATATATGAAATGCTTGAAATATACGAAATACATAGAAGCATTGAAAAAACGGAAATATGTAAATGATGTTTTCTGCAATTTTTCGACGATTTGGAGGATTTGAGCATTTTCACAGAAACCTTTCTTTTTACTAAAAATACATGGATTTTAATATTTAAGTTACTTTCAGCGTATAATTCAATTCCATCAGCAATTCTGATAAAAAAGTTAGAAAATCCATGAATTTTAGCTAAAATATTAGGTTTGTCTGAAAAGTGTTCTAAATGCTAAAAATCGTCGAAATATGCAGTAAAACATCATTTTACCAATATTTTTCCATTTTTTCCTATTCTTTTGGTATTTTAAAAATATATGAAATATATGAATTGCCTGAAAATAACTTGAAGTCAGTGAAGCATTGACAAAAATCGAAAAATAATGTAAAATGATGTTTTACTGCATATTTCGACGATTTCGAGCATTTAGAGCATTTCTAGCAATTCTGATAAAAAAGTTTGAAAATCCATGAATTTTAGCTAAAATATCAGGTTTGTCTGAAAAGTGTTGTAATGCTAAAATCGTAGAAAAATTATGCTGTAAAACTCATTTCCCTATTTTTCGATTTTTCAATGCTTCAGCTATTTCATATATTTCAAGCATTCATACATTTCATGATTTTTTAAAAATACAAAATAAGCACTGAAAAATTCGAAAACATGGTAAATGATGTTTTAATGCAATATTTCGGGACGTTTTTGGAGGGAGGGATTTTGAGCACTTTTCACACAAAACTTTCTTTTTAGCTAAATTACATGGATTTTCACCCTAGAGAATATATTATTGATCAATACTACACTAAATTATCATATTTAAGTTACTTTCAGCTATAAAATTCAATTCCATCAGCCAATTTGATAAAAAATTTGAAAATCATGATTTTAGCTCTAAAATATCAGGTTTGTCTGAAAAATGTTCTAAATGCTAAAATCGTTCGAAATATGCAGTTAAAACTCATTTTACCCTATTTTTCGCGTATTTTTTCATTGCTTCAGTTACTTTCTTATATTTCAAGCATTTATATATTTCATAATTTTTTAAAAATTCCAAAAGCATTGATAAAAATCTGAAAAATATGGTTAAATGATGTTTTACTGCACTAGATTTCGACGATTTTTTAGCATTTAGAACACTTTTCAGAACAAACCTGGAGATTTTAGCTCTATAAATTCATTGGATTTTCAAAATTTTGTTATCAGAATTGCTGATGGAATTGAATTTTAGGCTGAAGTACTTAAAATATGATTTTTTAGTGGTAGTATTGAGTCAATATTATTTCAAGTAGTGAAATCCATGTATTTAGCTAAAAGAAGGTTTGTGTGAAAAGTGGCTCAAATCCTCCAACCGTCGAAATATGCAGTAAAACAATATTTTTCGATTTTTTCCAATGATTTTGTATTTTTATATATTTATGAAATATATGAAATGCTTGATATATATGAAATAGCTGAAGCCATGATGTTTGCCGCAATATTCGGCGATTCGAGCCTTTAGAGCACTTATAGCATTCTGAAAAAGAAGTTTGAAAATCAATGAATTTTATAGCTTAAAAATTCAGGTTTGTCTTGGAAGTGTTCTAAATGCTATTAAAATCGTCGAAATTGCAGTGTAAAACATCATTTTACCTTATTTTTCGATTTTTTCAAATGTTTGCTATTTTAAAATACGTGAAGCATTGGAAAAAACGAAAAAAAAATATGGTAAAATGATGTTTTGCTGCCATATTTCGCGATTTCTCGGCATTTAGTAGCACTTCTAGCAATTCTGATAAAAAAGTTTGAAAATCCATGAATTTTAGCTAAAATATCAGGTTTGTCTGAAAAGTGTTCTAAATGCTATAAATCGTCGAAATATGCAGTAAAACATCATTTTACCATATTTTTCTATTTTTTCAATACTTCATTGTATTTCGTATATTTCAGGCATTTCATATATTTCATATATTTTTTAAAAATATCAAAAGCATTGAAAAAATCGAAAAATATGGTAAAATGATGTTTTGCCGCATATTTCGACGATTTCGAGCATTTAGAGCACTTCTAGCAATTCTGATAAAAAGTTTGAAAATCCATTGAATTTTAGCTAATATCAGGTTTGTCTGATAAAGTGTTTGTAAATGCTAAAAAATCGTCGAAATATGCAGTAAAACATCATTTTACCCTATTTTTCGATTTTTTTCATTGGCTTCAGCTATTTCATATATATCAAGCATTTCATATATTTCATATATATTTTAAAAATACCAAAAAGAATTGAAAATAAAATCGAAAATATGGTTTTACTGCAATTCGACGATTGAGGGGATTTGAGAACTTTTCACACAAAACCTTTCTTTTTAGCTAAAATACATGGATTTTCACACTTGAAATATATATTGACTCAATACTACACTAAAATGTCATATTTAAGTTACTTTCAGCATAAAATTCAATTCCATCAGCAATTCTGATAAAAAAGTTTGAAAATCCATGAATTTTAGCTAAAATATCAGGTTTGTCTGAAAAGTGTTCTAAATGCTAAAAATCGTCGAAATATGCAGTAAAACATCATTTTACCATATTTTTCGATTTTTTCAATGCTTTTGGTATTTTTAAAAAATATATGAAATATATGAAATGATTGAAATATATGAAATAGCTGAAGCATTGAAAAAATCGAAAAATATGGTAAAATGATGTTTTACTGCATATTCGACGATTATTAGATTTAGAACACTGTTCAGAACAAAACTGATATTGTAGCTAAAATTCATGGATTTCATTTTTTTTACAGAATTGCTGATGCGATTGAATTTTATGGCTGAAAGTAATTAACTATGATTTTTTAGTTGTAGTATAGAGTCAATATTATATTTCAAGTGGGAAAATCCATGTATTTGTTGCTATAAAAAGACAGGGTTGTGTTGAAAAAAGATGCTCAAAATCCGTACAAATCGTGCGAATATGCAGTAAAACATCATTTTACCATGTTGTTTTCGATTTTTTCAATGCTTTTCGAATTTTTAAAATTGCATGAGGTGACCTCTATTTAGCCTCAGTGATGACTTACCTATGCTCATCAGAGTTATTCTTATGTAGCATTGGAAAATTGGGTTGGGCAAAATGTTTTCGTTATTGGATGAATTGTAAAGGATCACTGCCTGAGTCTAGTATCGGCCAACAGGCCTCCTGCATGTTCTTCCTTTCTTATGTTACTTAGTATGGGCCAACAGGCTACTGCCAGCGTTCACCTCAAGTTTCTCAAGTTTCTCGTTGTGGGTTTGCTATAGTATAATTTAGTCTTTTTTTTTTTTACCAGGATCTCTTTTAAATGATCTTCTAAGTGCTGTATCATCATTGAAGCTAAAACACTGTGTAGTTTGAAATATTTGTTAGATAAATACAAGAGTGTGAGTTAGACCTGTATAGCTTGCGATTGTAGGTCAGATTCTGTGCTCATTGTTTTAGTGGATAGAGCGACGGATAAGTAGAGTCAATGGCATTAGACTGGAAAGTGACTAGGTCCTTCCTCTCGTTGCCCACTAGGGCCAGCTCAAATTGCTCTTACTAATATTATTAATTTATGGGAAATACTTGGGAAAATTCAAGAGTTCATTAATGGAGATCTTTATTGGAGAAAATCTTGTCACTAAAAGCTTTGTGTCGGTTATCAATATTAATGAATACAAACTGACATCGTGGCTTTGATACAATTTGATCATTGTTTCTGTTTATTTTCATATGAGAATGACGAAGTATCAATCAAGAATTTCATTAAATATTGTGATTGTGTTTGTGCCACTCATCTCGAAGGACTTTCTGCCAATGTAGAAGATTTTTGGAAAACGTTAACAGAAGTGCAAATTTGTTTTCTGCCAAATATAACTTTCTTGAGAGTATTCTAATTAGTTCATATCTCTGCAAGGCAAATTTCAGAATCTTCCATAAGCATTTAGGCTTGTTTTCTTCGACATGTCGAATGTGCTCTTTCTTCTCGTCCCAGACAACAACCTCTGACAATTGGATCTATCATCTTGAAGAACTTGGAACGACCGATTGAAACAAGGCAAGAAAATTCCTATGAGCCTTCAGTAACAGTTTCTTCGTTTATTAAGCACATTTCACCTTATACTTATCATCAACTGACAGTTTACTTCAAGAAGGCGCCTGATAACAGAGAAAATAAAGAATAGCAATCGTTCCTTTAATGAGATAAGAAAGGAGGATCACTGCAGCAGGCCTGTTGGGTACATACTCGGCAGGATCCTTACAATCCATTACATAACAAAGCATTTGCCAAATCCAATTTTTCACCCAATGCTCCCTAAAAAATAAGGTTGTAACTCTATCCACTCATTTGCAAGGCCACTCAAATACGAGTGGTTGTTTTCGTATAAGATGGGTGTGTAGCTAGTTGTATGGTTATACAATACTGAGAGGTGGTGTAGACTCACAGGCAACTGATTAGGCAAACTTTATTCCCGAACGTATCGCCTTCAGAGTACGGCTTCTTCAGTCGAAATACAGAAATGTAGGGGCAGGAAAAGTGAGATATGAATGGGACGATGTAATCAGTCATCATCCTGATGTCATAGATTTGAGATTGGAGGAAGTTCAGTTCCATAGTCAGCGAAATAAATTTAAGGTGGAAATACATGGATGATTCAATTATTTTTTTTAATTGAATATCTATGAGAGGGATAGGTTTAGATACTAGGATCTATATACTTCATCTGAAGCGACAGAGAATGAAAAATACTTGTGAACATAAAAAGAAGGAACACTGGCAGCAGGCCTACTGGTTCAGTGAGGACAGGTCCTGTCTCCAATGACCTAACCCAAGAACCCTAAGTTATGTCAGTTATTTCGTTTCTTGTAAATTGAATTGTGACATTAGAGAAATTTTTTTTGACTCTAGTAGTTTATGATGGGAAAACAATGGTAGATCAAATTTTGGTTGGATAAATTTTGTGAGTTAAGACAGGTGGTATTTAAATTGGACATGGCATCTCAGTGAAACTGTTATCAAAGATCATTGCTTGGGTTAAAACTGAAATGATTTGGCTTTGCTCCAATTTTCTTAACATGTGCTGATACGAAAGAAAGGTCCTCTGGTAATAGGGTTAGTTTGGTTGGGTAAATTGGGTACTTTTAGTTTGGTAATTATGTAATTGGTTTGTTAATACTGTAGTTTGGTTAATACTATAGATTGTTACTACTATAGTTTTGTTAATACTTAGTTTGTTAATACTATAGGTTTGTTAATAATATAGTTTGTTAATACTATAGTTTGTTAATTACTATAGTTTGTTAATACTATAGTTTGTTAATACTATAGTTTGTTAATACTATAGTTTGTTAATCTATAGTTTGTTCATACTATAGTTTGTTAATACTATAGTTGTTAATACTATAGTTTGTTAATACTATTGTTTGTTAATACTTATAGTTTTGTTAATACTATAGTTTGTTAATACTAAGTTGGTTAATACGATAGTTTGATATACTTAGTTGGTTAATACTATAGTTTGTTAATATACTATAGTTTGTATTACTATGTTTGTTAATACTATAGTTTGTTATTACTATAGTTTTGTTAATTACTATAGATTAATGGGATATTTAATAGTATTATGGGATTTATATCAAGAAGTGTAAGCAACAGAGTTCCAGAGGTCATGCTGCAGCTTTATACATCATTGAAGGCCTCACCTAGATTATGCAGCTCAATTCTGGTCTCTATATTACAGTGAATGGACATAAATTCGTTAGAAGACATTCAGCGTGGATGACTAAATTAATCCATAGCTTAGAAATCTTCTTATGAAGGAAATATTGAAGAATCTTAAGTTACTTACATTTGTTTGACGAAGAATGAGGGGAGAGACCTGATCGAAAGTGTATAAGTGGAGATAGGGTATTGGGTTGGTCAAATGTTTGTTTTAGTGGGTTGAATTGTAAAGACCTGCCTAGTATGGGCCAACAAGCCTGATGCAATGTTCCTCCTTTTGTGTTGTTGTGTGTGTGTGTTGTAATAGGTATATTTCAAGGTCTGAGATATCTCTCCAAGTAGTGAAACCGCAGTAATGGATTTTAAATTAGATAAGTTTGGATTTAGAAAGGACATAGGAAAGTATTGGTTTGGGAATAGGGTAGTAGATGAGTGGAACAGAACCTAGAGGGTTGGTTTAGGCTAGGACTTTTTGGGTAGTTTCAATTTGTGGATAAATACATGAGGGAGGGGTTGGATTGAGGGGGACTTGAACATCCAGAGCTTATTTCTTGGGTAGCATTGACAAATTGGGTTGGGTCAAATGTTTGTTAGTGGGATGAATTGTAAAGGTCCTGCCTAGTATGGCCAACGGCCTGTTGCAGTGTTCCTCCGCTTTCTTTATGTTCTTATGAAAAACACAAGGACAAAGTGCATACTAATGTCACACTTTATGAAATGTAACTTTAGTTGCAAATGTGTTCCTTTTATTTGCATTATTGTCTGATTCTTACAAACGCTGTAGGGGGTTCTCGTAATAGGGAAATTGATGGGGGGAAAAAGATGCAATAAAAAGGTGTCTACAATAGGTGATGGTGTGGTGGAGACGCTAAAACGGGGTTTTTGTTGTGGATAAATAGAGAGAGGCATTGGTATTAGATCTAGTATCTAAACCTATCGTCCGACAGATGAGTTCTCATAGTATAAGGTGAATGTCATGCGACGCAGGTGTGTAGATTTGTGCCGCGTAAATTTAATTCACTGACTATGTGATGGAACGTGAACTTCTCCGTCTCAATTCAAGGGGGTTGAAGGGATGGATGTACAGGCGTCTTCATATCTCTATGTTCCTGCCATACTTTCTGTATTCGATGAAGAAGCCCTACTGTGATGGCGATACGTTTCGGAATAAGTTGCCTAACTGTTGCCTGTGAGTCTCTACCCCTACCAACTCGTCTACAGTATTTGTTTATAACCGAGACACGTGCGCTCAACTCAATGGATCTTTTAGTACAGAAAACACCTCTTGTATTTGAGGTGGCTCTTGCCAAATGAGTGGGATAGAGTTATCAGACGTTAGTTTTTTGGGAGCATTGAAACTTGGATTTGGCAATGCTTTGTTAGTCGGATGGATTAGTAAAGGACCTTGCTGAGTTTGACCCAACAGGCCTGCTGCAGTGATCCTCCTTTTTTTATGTTCATTAAACGGAACGAATGCTAGTCTTTAATTTTTCTTCTGTAAGTAAGGTGCCTTTTGATGTAACTGTCAGGTCGATGATAAATATTAGGTGAATGTGCTTATAAACGAAGAACTGTTCTGAAGGTCATAGGAATTTCTTGCTTTGTTTCAATCGGTCGTGTCCCAAGTTCTTGAAGATGGATAGTTCAATTTCAGAGGTTCGTTGTTTGGTCGAGTAGAAGGCATCATTCGCATGTCAAGAAAAAGCTAATGATATGGAAGATTATGGAAATTTGAATCCACCCAGCCAAGATATGTACTAATTAGGAAAATACTCTCAAGAAAGTTATATTTGCAGAAACAAATGCACTTCTGTTAACGTTTTCAAAATCTTTACTTGGCAGAAATGTCTTCGAGATGTGGCACAAACACAAATTCCAATAATTATGGATTCATTGATTGATTATTCAGCACTTTCTAGCGATTATGAAATACAGGAAACAATGATACAAATGTATCAAAGCTTTGATGTCAGTTTGTATTCATTATTATTGATAACGACACAAAGACTTTTTTTAG
The DNA here is from genome assembly GCF_026875155.1 of Cherax quadricarinatus. NCBI lineage: Eukaryota > Metazoa > Arthropoda > Malacostraca > Decapoda > Parastacidae > Cherax > Cherax quadricarinatus. The sequence continues at coordinate 5,615 of NW_026488143.1, read as the reverse complement.
TGACAAGATTTTCTCAATAAAGAGTCTCATTAATGACGTCTTTGATTTTCCAAGTATTTTGCCATTAATCTAACATTATTAGTAGAGCATTGTAGCAGGCCTAGTGGCCCACGTGAGGAAGACCTAGTCACTTTCTGTCTAATTGCATTGACTCGACTTAGTCAGTTAACAGCTCATATTCCACTAAAACAAGGAGCAAAGAATCTGACCTACATCGCAAGCTAATTCAGGTCTAACTCACACTCGTGATATTTATCTCAACAAAATTTTTCAAAACTACACAGTGTTTTAGCTTCATGTAATGATACAGCACTATGATCATTTTAAAAGAGATCTGTAAAAAAAAAAAATAAAAGAAAAAAATATTCTATAGCAAACCACAAAAGGAAAACATGAGAACTTGAGGTGGAAACACTGCAGTAGGCTGTTGGCCCATTACTAAGAACCATAAGAAAGGATGAACAGGCAGGAGGCTAGTTGGCATATATAGGCAGGTCTTTTACAATTCATCCCAATAACAAAACATTTGCCCAACAAATTTTCAATGTACATAAGAAATAAGCTCTGATGTTCTTATGTGAAGTCATCACTGAGTAAATACAGGTCACGTCTGAGCTAGTACCGGTCACCGTTCTGAGAGGTCACCCTCTTAAGCAAAGTACAGGTAACCTCCTGAGGTTAAAACGGTCTCATTCAAAGCTATGTACAGGTCGAATCTGTTGCTAAGTACAGGTAGCATCTGTGCTAAATAATGGGTCCATCAATCTAGAATAGAATCAAATCAATCTTGAAATATGCACGACTTTCACAATCTATTTCCTAACAAAATTATTTGCCAAATATTCTTTCGAGCTTCTCAAGGAAAAAGCTTGGGTAATTCTTATTTACTCGTGTTTAATAATCGATCAAATCCAATGCCTCTCCTAATGTATTTATCCAACCTAAATTTTAACTACCCAAGGTTTTTGCGTCAACAAAACTCTACTATGTAGACCTTTTTTTTCCATTAAATTTCCCTATTACTAACCTAGCTACAGCATTTTATGTATGTTTGTTAGATTTACAGGACAATATGCAAAGTAAAAGAACACTTTGCAACTAAAGTTACATTTCATAAAGTGTGACATTAGTTGCAACTTTTGTCCTTGTGGTTTTCATAAGACATAAGAAAGGAGGAAACTGCATCAGGCTGTTGGCAAGACAGGAAGGTCCTTTACAATTCATCCCACTAACAAACATTTGACCAACCCAATTTTCAAATGTTACCAAGAAATAAGCTCTGATGTTCAAGTCCCACTCAAATCCAACCCCTCCCACATGTATTTATCCAACCTAAATTCTTGATGAAAACTACCAACGTCTAGCTCAATAACCCAACGAGGTAGTCTGTTCCAGTACTCATCTACTACCCTATTTCACGAATACTTTCTTTGTCCTTTCTAAATCTAAACTTATCTAATTTAAATCTAGCTACTGCGGGTTCTCTCTTGGGAGTGATATCTCAAGGACCTTGTAAATATCCCCTTTATTAATAATAGGAACTGAAGAAAGGAGGAACACTGCATCAGGCTTGTTGGCCATACTAGGCAGGTCTTTTTCAATTCATCCACTAACAAACATTTGACCAAATACCCAATACTATCTTCCACTTATACACTTCGATCAGAGTTTCTCCCATCATTCTTCGTCTAACAAATGAATGTAAAACTTAAGAGTCTTCAATATTTATTCATAGGAAGATCCTAATGCTATGTATTAATTTAGTCATCCTACGCTGAATGTCTTCTAACGAATTTATGTCCATTCTGTAATATAGAGACCAGAATTGAGCTGCATAATCTAGGTGAGGCCTTACTAATTGATGTTATAATGCTGCAGCAAGACCTCCTGGACAGGATATTCATAAAATAACGTGAATCATCCAAGTATTTCCACCTTTAAATTTATTCCTGACTATGGAACTGAACTTCTCCAATCTCAAATCAAGGGTGATGGACTGATTACATCGTCTTCATATCTCTACTGTTCCTGCCTACTTTCTGTATTCGACTGAAGAAGCCCTACTGTGGAAGGCCGATTCCGTTTCGTCAGCTAAGTGTAGAGTAGATGTGTGTGTGTGTATGTATGTGGTAGTAACTGTTTGCCTGTGAGTCTTACTTCCAACCCTCTCAGAATTGTTACCAGTCACTGCAACACAATGGCATCTTGTATTTTAGTGGCTCTTGCAAATGAGTGGACAGGGTTATCAGACCTTATTTTTTAGGGAGATTGAAAATTTGGATTTTGGCAAATGCTTTGTTAGTGGGATGGATTTTAAAAGGTCCTGCCGAGTATGACCCAACAGGCGTGCTTACAGCAGTGATCCTCCTTTCTTATGTCTCATTAAATGGAACGAATGTAGTCTTTATTTTCTTCTGTTAAGTCAGTTGCTTTTGAAGAAATGTCTGGTGATGATAAGTATTAGGTGATTGTGTTCTATAAACGATAGACTGTTACTGAACGGCTCATAGGAATTTCTTGCCTTTGTCTTCAATCGGTGTTTCCAAGTTCTTCAAAGATGGATAGTTCATTTCAGAGTTCGTTGTCTTGGACGAGAAGAAGAGCATCATTCGAATGTCGAAGAAAAAGCTAAATGCTATGGAAGATTATGAAATTTGCCTTGCAAGATATGTACTAATTAGAAATACTCTCAAGAAAGTTATATTTGCAGAAAACAATTGCACTTCTGTTAACGTTTTCCAAAAATCTTCTACTTTGGCAGAATATTTTCTTTTCGGAAAGGGGGGATGTGCACAAACACAATTCACAATGAGGAAATGGTATGGTGATACCGACAAGATGTGGAAAAAGACACTTATGTACAGTTCCGGACATTTATTAAAGGAAACGTTTCGCCACGAGTGGCTTCTTCAGTCCTAATACAGAGAAAACTAAGAAAACGAGAATGAGGTAATCAGTCCGTCAACCTGGAGTCGATGTGTGGCGAAACGTTTCCTGAATAAGATTCCATATGCTGCATAATGGTGTCTCAATTTCAACTTCGCTTGTCGTTTTTCAAACCATTCATCACAACTGTCAGACACGGCAGCATCATGGGGTCTTATTACAAAGAATTCTTCAACACTTGTTCAACTTTTGAAACGATGACCTACTTCGATAGTGGTTCGGTACCCCACTATGACCCCGCCTCCATCTGCTTCACGTCACCTCATACAGTTATATAAGCCACGTCTTACGGCCCTATGCTGTACATTCTACAAGATTGATGGAACTGAACTACATCGACTCCAGGGTTGGGGGACTGATTACCTCATTCTCCTCCTCTCTTACGCCTTCTCTTTGTATTGGCCTGATGAATGCTCCACACTGTGTGGCGAAAAAGTTTCCTGAATAAAGATTGCCCCATATGCTGCATAGTGTCTCAATCTTCAACTTGTCGGTTTGTCAAACCATCATCACAAACCTTGTCAGACACGGGGCGCATCATGGAGGTCTTATTACAAAGAATTCTTCAACTCCTTGTTCACTTTGAACGAAGACCTACTTCGACTTGTGGATGGTACCACTTGACCCGCCTCCATTCTGCTTCACGTCACCTCACTTACAGTATATACGCCACGTCTTCGGCCCTATGCTGTACATTCTACAAGATTGATGGGACTGCAACACATCGGACTCCAGGTGAGGGACTGATTACCTTCATTCTCTCTCTCCATACGCCTCCTCTTTGTATTGGTTGATGAAGCCACTGGTGTGGCGAAACGTTTCTGAATAAATGATTCCATTATGCTGGCATAAGTGTCCCAATCTTTCAACTTGTCGGTTTTTCAAAAACCAATCATCACAACTGTCAGACACGGCAGCATCATGGATGTCATATTCAAAGAATTCTTCAACACTTGTTCAACCTTTAAACGAAGACCCTACTCGGGACTAGTTGGATGGTACCACTTTACCCTCCAATATGTTTCCCACGTCCCTCACTAAGTTATAAGCCCGTCTAGCCTATGCTGTATTCTACAAATTATGGAACTGAAACACATCGACTCCAAGTTGAAGGACTGAAAATCTCATTCTTTCCTTCTCTTTAAACCCTTACTTTTGTTCTGGACTGATGAAGCCACTGTGGGCGAAACGTTCCTGAATAAAGATTCCCATAATGCTGCATAAGTTTTCTCAATCTTCACTTGGGTCGGTTTTGTCAAACCATTCACACAACTGTCAAGCGAAACACGGCCCGCATCTGGGGTCTTATGACAAAGAATTCTTCAAACACTTGTTCAAATTTGAAGAAGGACTATTTCGATAGTGGATGGTACACTATGACCCCGCCCCCACGCTTCAGTCCCCTCCTACGTTTTTAAAGCCACGTCTACGGCCCTATGCTGTACTTCAAAAGATTGATGGACTAACCAAAACGATCCGGTTGGGGACTATTCCCTTTTCATTTCCTTCCACCCCTTCCTTTTTGTATTGGACGAGAAGCCATGTGTGGCGAAACGTTTCCTAAATAAAGATTCCTATGCTGCATAAGGTTCAATCTTCAACTTGTCGGTTTTTCAAACCATTCATCACAACTGTCAGACACGGCAGCATCATGGGGTCTTATTACAAAGAATTCTTCAACACTTGTTCAACCTTGAACGAAGACCTACTTCGACTAGTGGATGGTACCACTATGACCCCGCCTCCATCTGCTTCACGTCACCTCACTACAGTATATAAGCCATGTCTACGGCCCTATGCTGTACATTCTACAAGATTGATGGACTGAACACATCGACTCCAGGTTGAGGGACTGATTACCTCATTCTCCTCCTCTCCTTACGCCTTCCTCTTTGTATTGGACTGATGAAGCCACTGTGTGGCGAAACGTTTCCTGAATAAAGATTCCCATATATGCTGCATAAGTGTCTCAATCTTCAACTTGTCGGTTTTTCAAACCATTCATCACAAACTGTCAGACACGGCAGCATCATGGGGTCTTATTACAAAGAATTCTTCAACACTTGTTCAACCTTTGAACGAAGACTACTTCGACTAGTGGATGGTACCACTATGACCCGCCCTCCATTGCTTCACGTCACCTCACTACAGTATATAAGCCACGTCTACGGCCCTATGCTGTACATTCTACAAGATTGATGGACTGAACACATCGACTCAGGTTGAGGACTGATTACCTCATTCTCCTCCTCTCCTTACGCCTTTCCTCTTTGTATTGGACTGATGAAGCCACTGTGTGGCGAAAGTTTCCTGAATAAGATTCCCATATGCTGCATAAGTGTCTCAATCTTCAACTTGTCGGTTTTCAAACCATTCATCACATAAGAAAGGAAGAAACAGTGCAGGAGGCTGTTGCTATACTAGGAGGTCTTTAAATTCATCCAATAACAAAACATTTGCCCAACCAAAATTTTAAAATGCTACATAAGAAAATAGACTCTGATGTGCATATGTAGTCATCACTGAGCTAAATAACAGGTCACCTTGGCTAGTACATTTTTCCCTCGGATTTTAAGTACAGGTCACGTCTGAGTAAATAGGCCTTCCCAGGTACCCTGAAATACTCCCTTTTTAAAAACTTTTTTTGCAAAAGGGGAATTTTTGGGGTC
>NW_026488135.1:0-10801 GCF_026875155.1 Cherax quadricarinatus | reverse complement strand
TCTTTATATCTCTCCCCTTTCTCGGGCTTTATTATTCCGGTTTTGCCTTTTTTGTTTCGTCATTACCACCCCCGATTCGTTCCTTGGTTTATTTTAATGCCCCCTTTCCCTCTGGGGGGGGGGTCCACTGTGATTCCGTGGCATTCAGTTAGAGGTTTTTCTGCCCCCCACCCCCCCCATGTTTTAAAAAAGGGTTTACTCAACCTTTTTGATCCTCGGACTCACATCTCTCTTGCATCGATCTCTCAGTCTCTCTTCCTCCCCGCATTAGCTTCACTTGGTCTGTTTTTCCGGCTTACATGCAGCGTCATTTCCCAATCATTTTTATTTCCCCCTTCTATTCACCACCTTTTTTCGCATCCCCCTGGAAATTTTGATAAGGAAAATTGGAATTTTTTACTACCCCAACTTTTTTAGTGGGGTTTCCTTCTTCGTCCTCCATCGATGATTTTTTTACCCCTCTTCTGTCCCCCGTTTTAACCGCAGCTTCTCATTCTATCCCCCAAACTTCGGGCGGGATTCTAGAAATGCTGCCGGGTGGTCTCCTGTTGTGCCGTGCATACGTTTGAAACGCGCTGCAGGGGGCAGGTACCGGTACAATAGAACCAAGAGACTTTCTTGATTTAAGCAGAAGGTCGATCGCTCCCCGTGTCATCCGTGACGCTAAACGCACTTTGGCGAGTTTATTCTCCCCATACCTTCTTCCTTATGATTTGCAGTCTGGAAAAAAGTGAAAACTAGTGGAAAAATTATTCCCTGCCCGGCTCCTGTTCTGCGGGTTCCCGGGTGTTGTAAGAAAAACCCACTAGATTTTCCCAAATGAAATTGCAATCATCGGGCCCGTTTTTCCAGGGACCCCCATCTATGCCCTCTTTTTTTTCTTTCCTCAAAGTTGCCAGAGATTTAGCCCCCTTTGGGACTTTTTTTCTCTCAGAGAACATTTTAAAAAATGTGCCTTTTACATTCAAGAACTGGAGGCAACACTCTCAGCTTGCCGATCATCGGCCCTGGGGCCCGCGACATTCCATTCGTAGCTAAAACATTTCATCATCAGCCCTTGCGCCTATTACGCCCTTTTCAATCTTTTTTGGGCACAAGGGTTTTTCCACAGCTGGGAAACCGCCTTTTTCTCCCTTTCCGCAAATCAGGGACAAGGGACATGAAGCCCCCCCACTATCGTCCCATTGCTCTACCTGCAGTTTGCAAAGGATGGGAAATTAGTAAAAGACGTTTAGTGTGGTATTTTGAACACACAACAGTCTTCCATCGAATATGGGTTTCGTAAGGGACGTTCTACCAAAAGCCCCTTACTAGCTTGGTAGTTGTTCGTAATGCCTTTGCAAATAACCCTCAGTTATTGCCCTATTTTTTTGACCTTTAGAAGGCATATACACAACTTGGAGGATAATATTTTAGCCCAAACCCACCCTTAGGCCTTCAGGCAAAAAAACCCACCTTCCTTAAGAACTTTTTTAAATGAAGGCATTTTCCGTGTTCGGGGTTTAATAATGTGCTCTCCCCGGACTTTTCCAAGCGAAGGGTCCCCCCGGGTGTGTTCTGACACAACCTTTTTCTCCTTGCTATTAATGATTTTGGCCTCTAGTCTTCATCAAATTTTTGGTCATCATTTTTATGACTTCGTTTTGCCTGTGCAGGCGCTGACTGTCCCCCTTTTACAGTTTCTCCCCGCATGCAGTCGACCGTTTTTCCCAATTGGGCCACCACACGGGGGTTTAAAATTTTTTCCGCACAAAACCCCCAAATTATTTTCACTAACGCTCTGTCATCCCCGATCACCTTTGTATCTAGGGCTCCGATCCCTGAACGTGATACAGTCAATTTTCTGGGCCTCCTCTTTGATGTGGGTTACCGGGAAAACCCTCACATTACCCCCTTGAAGGCAACTTCCCCACACCCGGGCTGAACCCCTTAAAACCTTGGTCATCTTTCATGGGGAGCTGATCGTCAAACCCCTCCTTCGCCTACATTCCACCCTTATCTTATCGAAACTTGATTATGGTGACCAGATCTATTCAGCGGCATCTCCTGCTACTCTCTCTACCCTTTAAAACCCCCCATTCATCACCAAAGGGATTACGTTTTATGCCTTGGTGCTTTTCGCTCTTTCCCTGTCGAGAGCCTCTATGCAGAAGCGAACGTTCCATCCTTATCCGACCCGCCGAAAATGCCCATTGCCTTCGCTACTATGTACGCTCTCATGATCTCCGCAACCCTTTTCCATTTATAGAATGGTCACTGATATTAGTAGACATTCTTTATTTGTTCGCCGCCCCGTTTACTCTGCCCCTTCTCTCTTCGCCTTCTTTCGCTCTTGTCTTCTTTTCAATTACCACCTTTCTATGTACATGTAGCATCTCACTTTTCCCTACCCCCTGGGAAGTTCCAGCTGTTCGGTCTGTTTTTTCTCTCTCCCTTGCTCGAAAGCCCAAACTGTCTACGGTCGCTTCCCGCTCTCATTTCTTGACCACTTTCACTCTCATTCTCATGCCATTGCTGTGTACACAGATGGCTCTAAGTCTTCTGACGGCGTAGGATTCGCAGCAGTGTTTCCGGACAGCGTCGTACAAGGGCATTTACTATCTTCGGCTAGTATTTTTACTGCTGAATTGTATGCCATCCTTACAGCACTTATCCGTATTGCATCTAGCCTGTGTCATCATTTGTGGTTGTCTCAGACTCCCTTAGTGCTTTACAGGCTATACAGAAATTTGATACACCTCACCCCTTACCTCCGTACCCAACTTTGGCTACCCGCATCTTTACCAAGCATAAAGATATTTTTTTTTTGTTGGGTCCCTGGTCATGTTGACGTACAGGGCAATGAACAGCAGACACTGCTGCGCGGTCAGCAGTACAGGGCCTACCAGTTTCATGTAGAGTATTCCATTTACGGACTATTTTTCCTGCAATATCTTCCCAAAATTCACACCCGTTGGCAACAACGTTGGTCTACTATGCTCGGCAACAAACTTCAATCTATTAAACCGAGTATAGGTTACTGGCCGTCTTCTTATCACCAGTGTCGAGGTTGGGGGACTACTCTCTCCCGTCTTCCATTGGGCCCTACTCGTCTTACTCATGGATATCTCATGGAGAGGCGCCCTGCTCCCTCTGTGAGAATTGCCAAGTTCCATTATCAGTCAGCCCCATTCTGTTGGACTGCCCACTTTATCAACGAGCACGCAGAATTTCCCTCCGCCCGTCTTTCTTCGCCCCTTGCTGCTCCTTTTTTACCTTCCCTTCTGCTGATGGACCAACCTTTCATCCAGACTCTCTCACGGGACTTTTTGCCCAAACAAATTTGGACTTACTTCAAAAATTTCTGATCCCTTCAGCCCTTTCTATTTCCCAATCTCTTGCTACCCCCTCCCCCGTATTTACCCCCTGCCCGCTGTTTTCTGAAACCCTTATGTTTCTCCCCCCCCCCTTTTCCCCCACCCAATACCCTCGCTTCCTTCCCAAACCCTGCAGCGCTGTATAGCCCTTGGGCTTAGCGCTTCTTATTGATTAAAATAATAATAATTTCCGGGCTGTTGCTCCGATTCCACTAAAAGGGGGTTCCTTGACTTTGGGTGAGGGGCCCTCTTGATTTGGGGAAATTTAAAGTTTTCTGTGCTCCAGTTCCCTAAAATTTGTCAAAATACCTTTAAAACCCCCCCCCCCACATGCGTTTGTAAAATTCTTAGGGGGTTTTTAGCTTTTCCCCTGATTTTTATGTTGCCCCAATTTCCAGTGATTCGTTTTAAAAACTAAACTTAATGGGTATTACCTAGCAGTAAGATATATCAGTCTTTAAAAATGCTAAAAACCATTCACAACATGAAAAATTTAAAATTATTTTAAAAAGGGGGTTTTAATTTATTTCACACTTTTTTTACTTTAAAAAATTTTTGCAGATCTGATTTTTACAAAATTTTACTTTTCTTTCTCAGTCGTCTTTCAAATTGGGGAAAGCAAAAAAATTTTTGCGTTTGAAGCTACCCCATCGGAGGTTTATGGAAGGGTTTTCAGAGCTGTTAAAAAAATAATGGGAATAGGTCAACTATTTTGGTCTAGGGCATCTGAGCTTTCCTAACTGTTTTATTAGTCTTTTCCCTTTTCATCTTTAATTTTAAAAAAAATAAAAAAACCCCAAAATTTTTTTGTAATAAAAAAAAATGAAAAGATTACTACCGGGGGGATAGCCCTTAGGGATAAATAATAAAAAAAAATAATAATAATAATAATAATAATAATAATAAAAATAATAATTTAAAAATAATAATAATTTAATTTAAAAATAATAATAAAATTAAAAAAATGTTGGGGTTGAAATGCGGTAAATTTCCCAAAAAAGCCCCCCTTTTCAGGTCTTTTTTTATTTAAATTTTAATTTAGGTTATTTGTTTGGGAGGGTTTCACTCGAGGTGCGAGCCCCCGTTTAAAATTTTAGGGGAGCTATGTTACATTGTACATTTTTTAAGTTAATTTATCGAATCCCAAATCAATGTGCAAAAGATCTCGAATTAAAAAGACTCTTGAAAACAGCCGTTAGGGGTGCCCGTGGGCGCTCTTCAGTCGGGGGTTGTTGAGACTGGTAGGGGAAAATCTCTCGCTTCACGCACACAGTGTCCGTGGGTTTCAGTGCCCGTCCCGGGGGGAAACATTGGGCGTGTTTCCTAAAAATGCTTGGGCCCCCTTTAGTCGGCTTGGGGGTGGATTTGATCCTGGTGTTTTAAGATTGAAGGATTCCCAAAGGTGGCTAACCCCCCGGGGTTAAAAAATTAAAAAAAAAATTTTTATATCAAAATTCCTTGGGAAAACTCGGAGGAATATTTCTTATCCTTTTTTTGGTCGCTTTTCGCTTAAGAATTTGTAAAAAATAGAAGATCCCGCTTGTTTTTAAGGTGGGTGATATCTTTATTGATAGATTCCTTAGATATTATGCAACATTAGGGAATTTTTATTCTGGAAACGTTTCTCAAGCCAATGGCTTCTTCAGTGCAATACAGACAACAGCTGAAGATGTGATGTTTGATGTAATCAGTCTCTCTTCATCAGTAAGAATTTTTCTTATTAAATACGTACAAAAGTTACAGAAAATTAAGGGTAATTCAAACTTTCGCTCATTAACTTTCGCTTGTTAGAGCCGAGACTTTCTAAAACATCGTATGGAAGAATGAAAAAAAAAAGTCCAGAACTTCGTAAAGGTCAGCCTCTTAGTGTGAATATCAGTGGTATACAAAGCCGACAATTTCATAAAGACTAGGGCTCTCATCACCTGCTCCTAGGCTGAGGGACTGATTACCTCGCTTTCCTCTGTCTTCTGTATATATTTCCAGTTTTCAGATTATGCCATGTGCTGTATTGATAAAAGCACTGGATGTCGAAAAGTCTACAAGTAAAGATACCCAGATGCTTCACATGTGTCTAATTCTTCTTTTCCTTAACAAACCATACCACGGGCGGGAATAGAACCCGCGATCAAAGAGTCTCAAAACTCCAGACGGTCTTGAGTTTTGAGACTCTCTGATCGCGGGTTCTATCCCCGCCTGTGGTATGATTTGTTTGCAATCGTGTCATTACGATTTCGTGAGTCAAGTTCTTTTTCTTAGTTTGCACTTCACGGTGGTTACACTAACACTCCCCTGAGAGATGTTTATCGCTATATTCCCCCAGAGGTGCACTACTTGGCGCTTTAAATCCGTATGTGGTCAGCTATTTTTGTTACTTCTTTGTATATATAAGGATGAAATCACAATAAAATGGGTGACTGCAAATATGAATAAAAATACCACAGTGGAAAGAGGAAATAAAACCTGAGCGCTTTCGTGTACTTACACATCTTCAGAGGAATAAGAGTAAAGCAGCAGCATATTCCGGATGTTTCAAAAAATATTTACTAGAAAAAATGTGGCTGAGTTGCGTGTGCTTTTTGTGTTGATTGTGTATTCTGTGAAATAAATTTTAAGTTTCTTCGTAATGAGTATTCCAGCTTAACTAAAATTTAAATTGTGTATGGCAGGATTGAGCTCCGGCTGCTGGGGTTTTTAAAGGCGTTGAGCTCCTGCTCCAGGTCCCTCTCCTGATGTCATTGGCATCATCTGAGAAGTTTGCTCTCCAGCGTCATAAGCCTCTTCAAATATGTCTTTGCGATCTCTTGGCCGATTGATCTAAACTTTTAGAAGTGTTAAAGAGGGTTGTGTTGCATCGTTTAGGCCTCAAGAGTGTAAATGAGATAATTTTTGTGAAACATTAAGATATATTCCGAATGTCTTCCGATTTCAAATATTAAACAGTGTTAGACAGGGTTGAATTTTAGCTGCTGGGCTTCTCAAGGAAATATAGAATTACAACTTAACACCCTCTATTAAGATGCAGTTCAACACCCTTGTTAAGATGTAACTCAACACCCTGTGTTAAGATGTAACTCAACACCCTGTGTTAAGATGTAACTCAACACCTGTGTTAAGATGTAACTCAACACCCTGTGTTAAGATGTAACTCAACACCCTGTGTTAAGATGTAACTCAACACCCTGTGTTAAGATGTAACTCAACACCCTGTGTTAAGATGTAACTCAACACCCTGTGTTAAGATGTAACTCAACACCCTGTGTTAAGATGTAACTCAACACCCTGTGTTAAGATGTAACTCAACACCCTGTGTTAAGATGTAACTCAACACCCTGTGTTAAGATGTAACTCAACACTGTGTTAAGATGTAACTCAACACCCTGTGTTAATATGTAACTCAACTCTGTGTTAAGATGTAACTCAACACCCTGTGTTAAGATGTAACTCAACACCCTGTGTTAAGATGTAACTCAACACCCTGTGTTAAGATGTAACTCAACACCCTGTGTTAAGATGTAACTCAACACCCTCTGTTAAGACTTAACTCAACACTCTGTGTTAAGAAGTAACTTCAACACCTCTGTTAAGAACGTAACGCAACACTCTGTGTTAAGAGTAACTCAACACCCTGTGATTAAGAGACGTACCTCAACACCCAGTGTTAAGATGTAACTCAAACACTCTGTGTTAAGATGTAACTCAACACCCTGTTATAAGATGAACTCAACACCTCTGTGTTAAGATGTAACTCAAACACCCTGTGTTAAGATGTAACTCAACACTCTGTGTTAAGAATAACTCAACACCACTGTGTATGATTGTAACTCAAACACCCTTTGTTAAATGTAACTCAACACCCATGTGTTAAGATGTAACTCCAACACCCTGTGTTAAGATGTAACTCAACACCCTGTGTTAAGATGTAACTCACCCCTGTGTTAAGATGTAACTCAAACACACTGTGTTAAGATGTTACTTAACACCCTGTGTAAGATGTAACACAACACCCTGTGTTAAATGTAACTTAACACCCTGTGGTTTAAGAATGTAACTCAACACCCTGTGTTTAAGATGTAACCAACACCCTGTGTTAAGACGTAACTAACACCCTGTGTTAAGATGTAACTCAACACCTGTTTTAAGATGTAGCTAGCTCAACCTCTGTAGTTTAAGATGTAACACAACACACCCCTGTGTTAAGAATTGTAACTCTCCACCTGTTAAGAATGAAACTACACACCCTGTGTTAAGATGTAACTCAACAACCATCTTGATGATGTAAGTGATTCCAGAGACCTCGGAAGATATCTTTACTTACACAAATAACCTTGTACATCAGGAAAGAGAAGTTATGACGAAAGGTTCAGTTTTCAACTTTACCATGAGAAAGTACAACTGGTTGGATTTTGTGAGGTTTATTTTGAGTATTGTTCCAGTCAAGGTATTTGCCTTTTTCTTATTTATGTTTACAAGTCCATGTGCGAATATCAAACTGTACCAATGTTTGGATTGGGTAGTTCGAGCTCCTGGGCCTATGAGCCTGGTAAAGTACAATTCCTCGGTCTGTTTAGTGGATTTATACCCATACTTTTAAGGTCTTTCATGGGTATTCGAGTCTAAAACTCTCCAAAGTTTGTAAACTAAAGTTATCATAAACGGGAAAATATCTCTGTCCTCATACGACAGATGATGCATCTTTGTATTTTCTTGAAATCATATATAACAACTGACATTCTGATTCCCTTTAAAATTTCATTGTTCTGGACGGTTTCCCTTTCAAATTTTCATTGTTCTGGACGAGGTTACCCTGAGATATTTCATTGTTCAGGACCGGGTTTCCTTTTCATATTTCATTGTTCTGACGGGTTTTCGTGTCATATTTCCGTGTTCTTGACGGTTTTCGTGTCATATTTCATAGTTCTGGACGGTTTTCGTGTCAAAAATTAAATTTTTTTCATAGTTCTGGAACGATTTCTGTCATATTTCATTGTTCTGGACCGGGATTTCTCACCTCAAATATTACATATGGTCTGAAACGGGTTTCCGTCATTTTTCATTGTGTTCATGACGGGATTTCCCTTCCAAAATACATTGTTCTGAACTTGTTTTTCGTGTCATAAATTCATTGTTTGCTGGAAGGATTTCCCAGTCATATTCATCGTTCTAGACGGGTTTTCCCTGTCCATATTTCATCGTTCTGACAGAGTTTCTACTGTCATATATATTATATTCGTGTACCGGTTTTCCCAGTCATATTTTCTTTCTTCTGGACGGGTTAGCCTGTCATATTCTTTCTTCTGGACGGGTTTGCCTGTCATATTTCATTGTTCGCTGGACGGGTTTCCCTGTCCATATTTCGGTGTTCTTACGGACTTTCCTGTCATATTTTCATGATCTGGACAGTTTTCCCTGTGAATTTTAAATTTTTTTTTTTTTTCATTGGTTTATGAACAGTTTCCCTGACATATTTCATTGTTTCTGAACAGGTTTCACTCTCATATTTCATTGTTATGGACGGGTTTTCCTGTCATATTTCAGAGTTCTTGGACGGGGTTTCCTTTCATATTTCCATTGTTTCTGAACGGGTTTTCGTGTCATATTTTCATTGTTCTGGACGTGTTTTGTGTTTCCCTCTCATATTTATCCATTGTTTCTGGGCGGGTTTCCCTTTCATGATTCCTGTGGTTTTTTCTGAACAGGTTTCCCTGTCATATTTCATTGTTTCTGATGGGTTTCCCTGTCATTTTTCATTGTTCTGAACGATTTTTTAGTGTCAGATTCAATTGTTCTGGACCGGATTTCCCGTCATTATTTCATTGTTCTGGGACGGTTTCCCCTGTCCTATTTCATTCTTAATTGACGGGTTTCCCTGTCTATATCATCGTTTCTGGACAGGTTTCTCAGTCATATATTATTGTTCTGGAAGGGTTTCCCTGTCATATTTCATTGTTCTGGACAGGTTTCCCTGTGATATTTCATTGTTCTGGACGGGTTTCCCTTTCATATTTCGTTGTTCTGGAAGGGTTTCCCTGTCATATTTCATAGTTCTGGACAGGTTTCCCTGTCATATTTCATTGTTCTGGACAGGTTTTCCTGTGATATTTCATTGTTCTGGACGGGTTTCCCTTTCATATTTCATTGTTCTGGACGGGTTTTCCTGTCATATTTCATAGTTCTTGACGGGTTTTCGTGTCATATTTCATAGTTCTGGACGGATTTCCCTGTCATATTTTATTGTTCTGGACGGATTTCCCTCTCATCTTTCATTGTTCTGAACGGGTTTCCCTGTCATATTTCATTGTTCTGAACGGGTTTTCGTGTCATATTTCATTGTTCTGGAAGGATTTCCCTGTCATATTTCATCGTAATGGACGGGTTTCCCGGTCATATTTCATTGTTCTGGACGGGTTTCCCTGTCCTATTTCATTCTTATGGACGGGTTTCCCTGTCATATTTCATCGTTCTTGACAGGTTTCTCTGTCATATTTTATTTTTCTGTACGGGTTTCCCTGTCATATTTCTTTCTTCTGGACGGGTTTGCCTGTCATATTTCTTTCTTCTGGACGGGTTTGCCTGTCATATTTCATTGTTCTGGACGGGTTTCCCTGTCATATTTCGGTGTTCTGGACGGGTTTTCCTGTCATATTTCATTGTTCTGGACAGGTTTCCCTGTGATATTTCATTGTTGTGAACAGGTTTCCCTGTCATATTTCATTGTTCTGAACAGGTTTCACTCTCATATTTCATTGTTTTTGGACGGGTTTTTCCCTTCATATTTCAGAGTTCTGGACGTGTTTCCCTCTCATATTTCCTTGTTCTGGACGGGTTTCCCTTTCATATTTCTGTGTTCTGAACAGGTTTCCCTGTCATATTTCATTGTTCTTGATGGGTTTCCCTGTCATTTTTCATTGTTCTGAACGATTTTTCGTGTCATATTTCATTGTTCTGGACGGATTTCCCTGTCATATTTCATTGTTCTGGACGGGTTTCCCTGTCCTATTTCATTCTTATGGACGGGTTTCCCTGTCATATTTCATCGTTCTTGACAGGTTTCTCTGTCATATTTTATTTTTCTGTACGGGTTTCCCTGTCATATTTCTTTCTTCTGGACGGGTTTGAATGTCATATTTCTTTCTTCTGGACGGGTTTGCCTGTCATATTTCATTGTTATGGACAGGTTTCCCTGTCATATTTCATTGTTCTGAACAGGTTTCACTCTCATATTTCATTGTTCTGGACGGGTTTTCCTGTCATATTTCAGAGTTCTGGACGGGTTTTCCTTTCATATTTCATTGTTCTGGACGGGTTTTCGTGTCATATTTCATTGTTCTGGACAGATTTCCCTCACATATTTCATTGTTCTGGACGGATTTCCCTGTCATATTTCATTGTTCTGGACGGTTTTCCTTGTCATATTTCATTGTTCTGGACGGGTTTCCCCTTGT
>NW_026488132.1:0-21627 GCF_026875155.1 Cherax quadricarinatus | reverse complement strand
AAGCAGTTGGACGTGACTTCCCTCTTCACAAAAGTACCTACCACGTAAAGTCAATCAGGACCTTAATCTTCCTCTACCTCCCGGAGATTTTGTTGACTTGATTGAACTCTGTGTTAATTTCAACTGTTTTTCTTTCAATAACAAGCTCTACAAACAAACCTACGGCATGGGAATGGGGTCCCCCATCAGTGCCGTCCTAACCAACTTGTACATGGAATACCTAGAGTCCGAACACTTCGCCAACATTATCCCTTCAAGCGTCACTTGGTTACATTACGTGGACGACGTCCTCGTAATAACGCCCAAACGTTTAGATGTACGGAATCTACAGGCAAGGCTCAACGCAGTTGAACCGGCTATCCAGTTTACACCAGAAGAAGAATCCAATGACAAACTACCTTTCCTCGACGTCCTCATTCACAAAGTAGACAACAGCCTAAGATTTCAAGTTTATCGGAAACCTACCAATAAAAACGATATCACACACTTCTAGTCCAGTCAAGATACTAGGACCAAAAGAGGCATCATCATCGGGTTTTTCCTAAGAGCATACCGAATTTGTAGTCCTCAGTTTCTTGGCGAGAAATGTACATACATTCACCGAGCCTTCACAGATTTACATTTTCCTTCCTTTTTCATCAAAGAATGCAAGAAAAGAGCCCTTCATATCATTAATTCTTCACGCACCAACACCACTCGCAACAAAGTTATAATTCTTCCCAACAGACAGGATGCACTGAACGTTTCTAAAGTACTTTCACAAGCTAACACCGGAGTCGCCATCGGTTCCAGCACTTCGATAAAGGATCTAACCAGAACAAAATCCAAGCACCACGAACCAGTCAACGCAGGGGTCTATACTAAACCCTGTGGAGGCTGCGACAAGATTTATGTAGGTGAAACAGCAAGAAACCTCGACACCCGCCTCAATGAATACATTTATGCATGTAGGAACGATAACTTGAACAACGCCTGTGTACAACACCGAAATTCCACCAATCATCTCATGAAGTTCAGCAAAGCCCAACTAGTGACCAAAGAAACTAATTTCCGTAGACGCAAGTGCCTTGAATCTTCACTAATAGCTGTTTCTAATACAATTAAACAAAACAAAGGCAGCTTCATTATCTCTGAAGTCTTAGCAAGAATCCTCCTGAAAACAGTAAATCCTGCTATCACATAGTCTCTCCTGTTAATACTACACAAGCACATTACAGAATATGAACATTGAAACAGGCCTTCTCTATCCAGCCTCCAATAGAAATATTTAAGAACATAAGAACATAAGAAAGGAGGTTCTCATAAGTTTAGATTTAGAAAGGACATAGGAAAGTATTGGTTTGGAAATAGGGTAGTTGATGAGTGGAACAGTCTACCTAGTTGGGTTGGAAACATAAACACATATACAGTTTAATGTGATCCTTTATTGACAACGTTTCGCCCACACAGTGGGCTTTTTCAGGTCACACACAGATCTACCTGGGGTGGAAGGTACGGGAATATTTATAGTCAGGTTCAGAATGTTGAGGTCAGGTGGAGAATGCTGCATCTGATGATCTACCGGGTGGGGTTACAGAGTCTTGGGTAGCTTGGTAGGGGTATTGGACAAGTTGTGAGTAGACCTTCTGCAGTATTCTATGTTCTTATGTGGGATAGCGATGAAGAAGTTTCTTGGCGAGTGGTTCAGCTATGTTATAGAAGCCGTTGTTCTGGTTGAAATTGTTGGTTATAGAGATAAGCGATGATTCCAGGATTCTTCGGTATTGAGTATTGTCTTCTGTGGCGATAAGTCTTGAGTTTCTGTAGTTAATTAAATGGTTGTGTGAATTGCGATGTTGTACACAGGCATTCCTTGTATCGTCAGTCCTGCTTGCGTATTGGTGTTCTGAAATACGTGTTTGGAGGTCTCTTGATGTTTCGCCCACGTATAATTTGTTGCAGTCATTACAAGGGATTATGTATACCCCTGCAGTGGATGGAAGCTTGTCCTGTCTACTACTGGTGATGTCCTTGATGGTCGTGGTTGTGGAGGTAGATACTTGGAATGATGTATTGGAAAAGATGTTGGAAACATGTTTGGCAATGGAGTTGGTGGGGAGGACTATGTATCTCTTCTCGGCAGTGTCTTCTCTGGGTGTGTTGAAGATGTTTAATGCCCGCCGTCTGCAGTCTCTGATGAAGTGACGAGGATAGTGGAGTTTAGAAAATACTTGTTCAATTATAGTGCATTCTTCCTCAAGGAACTCATTGCTGCAGATTCTGAGTGTGCGCAGGAAGAAGCCTATAATTACACCACATTTAGTTTTGGTGTCGTGGTGAGAGTAGAAGTGGAGAAGATCGTTTTGGTTGGATGGTTTTCGATAGACTTTAAAACGAAGTTCATGGTCAGTTTTGCAGAGAAGAACATCAAGGAAAGGAAGAGTGTTGTCGACTTCTTCTTCAAGTGTGAACTGGATTGAACAAGTATTTTCTAAACTCCACTATCCTCGTCACTTCATCAGAGACTGCAGACGGCGGGCATTAAACATCTTCAACACACCCAGAGAAGACACTGCCGAGAAGAGATACATAGTCCTCCCCACCAACTCCATTGCCAAACATGTTTCCAACATCTTTTCCAATACATCATTCCAAGTATCTACCTCCACAACCACGACCATCAAGGACATCACCAGTAGTAGACAGGACAAGCTTCCATCCACTGCAGGGGTATACATAATCCCTTGTAATGACTGCAACAAATTATACGTGGGCGAAACATCAAGAGACCTCCAAACACGTATTTCAGAACACCAATACGCAAGCAGGACTGACGATACAAGGAATGCCTGTGAACAACATCGCAATTCACACAACCATTTAATTAACTACAGAAACTCAAGACTTATAGCCACAGAAGACAACACTCAATACCGAAGAATCCTGGAATCATCGCTTATCTCTATAACCAACAATTTCAACCAGAACAATGGCTTTTATAACATAGCTGAACCACTTGCCAAGAAACTTCTTCATCGCTATCCCACATAAGAACATAGAACACTGCAGAAGGTCTACTCACAACTTGTCCAATACCCCTACCAAGCTACCCAAGACTCTGTAACCCCACCCGGTAGATCATCAGATGGTACCGGTAGATCATCAGATGCAGCATTCTCCACCTGACCTCAACATTCTGAACCTGACTATAAATACTCCCGTACCTTCCACCCCAGGTAGATCTGTGTGTGACTTGAAAAAGCCCACTGTGTGGGCGAAACGTTGTCAATAAAGGATCACATTAAACTGCATGTGGGTTTATGTTTCCATTGTGCCGGTATTTTATACAATTTATACCATTTATTTTCATCTTTCTTCATAAGGAAGATTTCTAATGCTATGTATTAATTTAGTCATCCTATGCTGAATGTTTTCTAACGAATTTATGTCCATTCTGTAATATGGAGACCAGAACTGAGCTGCATAATCTAGGTGAGGCCTTACTAGTGATGTATAGAGCTGCAGTATGACCTCTGGGCTTCTGTTGCTTACACTTCTTGATATAAATCCCAGTAATCTATTTGCCTTATTACGTACGCTTAGGCATTGCTGTCTTGGTTTAAGGTTGCTGCTCACCATAACCCCCAAGTCCTTTTCGCAATTTGTATGGCTAAGTTCTACATTGTTTAACTTATAAGTGCTAGGGGTATGGACACTCCCGAGCTTCAGAACCTTGCATTTATCTACATTGAACTGCATCTGCCACTTTTCTGACCAA
The DNA here is from genome assembly GCF_026875155.1 of Cherax quadricarinatus. Classification (NCBI taxonomy): domain Eukaryota; kingdom Metazoa; phylum Arthropoda; class Malacostraca; order Decapoda; family Parastacidae; genus Cherax; species Cherax quadricarinatus. Next base: position 17,870 of record NW_026488132.1, on the reverse strand, counting down.
GAATAGAGTTTGTCTAAATCCTTCTGAAGTTCCCTAACATCTACGTTTGAATCAATTATCCTACCTATCTTTGTGCCATCGGCGAATTTGCTCATTTCACTAGTAATTCCTTCAACAAGATCATTGATATATATTATAAACAACAACGGGCCCAAGACTGATCCCTGTGGAACGCCACTTGTTACTGATCCCCACTCGGATTTAACCCCATTTATGGACACTCTCTGCTTCCTGTCTGTGAGCCATGATTCGATCCACGAGAGCACCCTTCCCCCAATACCATGAGCTGCCACTTTCTTTAACAGTCTATGGTGCGGAACTCTATCAAAAGCCTTACTAAAATCTAAGTAAATAATATCAAATTCTTTATCGTGGTCAACAGCCTCAAAAACTTTACTGAAGAAAGTTAATAAATTAGTTAGACAAGACCGGCCTCTTGTGAATCCATGCTGAGTATCATTAATCAAGCTATGCTTATCGAGATGGCTTCTTATAATCTCAGCTATAATTGACTCTAGTAATTTGCCTACAATTGAGGTCAGGCTTCTTGGGCGGTAATTTGACGGTAACGACTTGTCCCCTGTTTTAAAAATAGGAATTACATTAGCCATCTTCCACATATCAGACACTACACCTGTTTGAAGAGATAAATTAAAAATATTAGTTAGGGGTTCACAGAGTTCCATTTTGCATTCCTTAAGTACCCTTGAAAAAACCTCATCAGGACCCGGTGACTTATTTTGCTTCAGTCAGTCTATCTGCTTCACAACCATTTCACTAGTGACTGTGATGTTACATAATTTATCTTCTGGCCCACTATAAAAATTAATTACTGGAATATTGTTAGTGTCTTCCTGTGTAAAAACCGAGAGAAAATAATTATTTAAAATCGAGCACATTTCATTCTCTTTGTCAGTAAGATGCCCATAGTTATTTTTAAGGGGACCTGTCTTATTTCTAACTTTTGTTCTATAGACCTGGAAAAAAATTTTGGGTTAGTTTTCTAATCCCTAGCAACTTTAATTTCATAGTCCCTTTTAGCTTTTCTTATCCCCTTTTTAATGTCCCTGTTAATGTCAATATACTGATTCATAAGATGACTCTCGCCTCTTTTGATACGCTTATAAATTCCTTTCTTATGCCCTAGTATATATTTCAGCCTATTATTCATCCATTTGGGGTCATTTCGATTTGATCTAATTTATACGGGATAAACGTTCTTTGAGCAGCACGTATAGTGTTCAGAAAACTGTTATATTGATAGCTCTCTTCGTTACCCCAGTCAACAGATGATAAGTGTTCTCTAAGCCCATCGTAATCTGCTAAGCAAAAATCTAGGACTGTTACTGAGTTATCCCTATTGTCATACTTCCATTCAATGCTAAATGTAATTGATTTGTGGTCACTAGCACCCAGTTCCTCTGAAATTTCTAAATTATTAACAAGGGATTCATTGTTTGCCAGAACTAAGTCAAGCAGGTTATTACCCCTTGTATGTTCTGTCACAAACTGCTTCAAAAAACAATCCTGAACTACTTCTAAGAAGTCGTATGATTCTAAATTCCCAGTCAAGAAATTCCAGTCAGTATGACTAAAGTTAAAGTTTCCTAGAATTACTACATTATCGTGCCTTGTGGTCCTAACAATTTCCTCCCATAGTAGTCTCCCTTGGTCCCTATCTAAGTTTGGGGGAAGGTATATCACTCCTAAAATAAATTTTTCATGCCCCTCTGAAAATTCTATCCAAACAGACTCTGTATGTGTTACTTCAGACTTAATACCCGTTTTTATGCAACAGTTCAAGCGATCTCGGACATACAATGCCACCCCACCCCCCTTCCCGATTCTTCTATCTACTTGGAACAATTTAAAACCCAGAATGTGACATTCCGCAGGCATGTCCCGACTTTTTGAATTAAACCACATCTCAGTTATGGCAAATACATCAATGTTACCTGCACTAGCAACTATTCTCAACTCGTCCATCTTATTCCTAGCACTACGACAATTTGTGTAATATATATATAAGGACCCTCCTGTCTCTTTACCCTTCATGCTCCTTTCTGTTATTCCACTAAACCTATTACTGTCCTTGTCAATTAGTGCCACTGGCTTTCCAGTGGCACTATTACTAACCTATTACTAGTTCTCCTAGTACTCATATTACTACACTGCTACTTCACTGTTTTCCCGCCAAAACCCATACCAATAACTATTCCTAGTTTAAAGACCTAACAGCTCCCTCCACTGTGTTGGCCAGTGCTCTCACCCTACACCTAGATAAGTGAACCCCATCCCTGGCATACATGTCATTTCTGCCATAGAAGAGGTCCCAGTTGTCAATGAATGTTACCGCATTTTCCTTACAGTATTTGTCCAGCCAGCAATTGACACCAATTGCTCTGGACAACCATTCATTTCCAACTCCTCTCCTTGGCAAAATACCACATATGACAGGGTTCCCACCCTTCCTCCTAATTATTTCTATTGCTGACCTCTACCTGCTAATCAGGTCCTCACTCCTACGTCTGCCAACATCGTTGCCTCCAGCACTGAGACAGATAATAGGATTGCTCCCATTACCTCTCATGATGTCATCCAGATGGCTAACAATATCCTTCATCCCAGCCCCAGGATAACACTCTCTGCCTCCTACTCCTATCCTTCAAGCAGAATGCCCTATCTATGTACCTAATCTGGCTATCCCCAACAACAACGTTTTTACCTTCCTTGGCGACGTCGTAGTGATGTTCCCAGTAGTCGACTCGCATTCATTAGGTAGCACTACTTCTTCACTTGTGGAATTCGTCAAGACGTTCTCGATGGTTTTCGTTGGGGTTTCCAGGGATGTCTCACTCACGTCAACCAATGCTTCTTTGGTGCTCGTTGTGACAGTCCCAGTAGAACACCCACATTCGTCAGGTACCACCGAAAATGGGTTGGAAGTTTCCACAGCAGTCTTCTGGGTCCTCGTTGTTTCTGCCTCTCCAGCAGTCTTCTTGATCCTCAGCTTGGTTCCATGTTGTCCGGCCACTGATCAAGCTCCCCTCTTAACCTGGGGACTCACAACAGGAGGTTTACTTCGAATCCTCTTGTTCTCCTCCATCAATCGCCGTATCTCCTGCTTAGCAACCCTAAGCTCTTCTTTCAGCTGCTGGTAAAGTTGCTCAAGAGAGGGCATCCTGGTTCAGATTCACAGAGAGCACACAAACAGGTCTTCACAGAGCTAAGTACATATCATCACTCGTAAGTACACGTCACTACTGATAAGTACACGTCACCACTGATAAGTACACGTCACCATAATACACCAATGGTAGATGAACCTTGTGATGAAGGAACCACACCAATGGTAGATGAACCTTGTGTTGAAGGAACCACACCAATGGTAGATGAACCTTGTGATGAAGGAACCAACCACACCAATGGTAGATGAACCTTGTGTTGAAGGAACCACACCAATGGTAGATGAACCTTGTGTTGAAGGAACCACACCAATGGTAGATGAACCTTGTGTTGAAGGAACCACGCCAATGGTAGATGAACATTTCGTTGAAGGTACCATACCAATGGTAGAATGAGCCTTGTGTTGAAGGAACCACGCCAATGGTAGAGTGAGTCTTGTGTTGAAAGAACCACACCAATGGTAGAGTGAGCCTTGCGTTGAAGGAACCACGCCAATGGTAGAGTGAGCCTTGTGTTGAAGGAACCACGCAAATGGTAGAGTGAGTCTTGTGTTGAAGGAACCACGCCAATTGTAGAGTGAGCCTTGTGTTGAAGGAACCACGCAAATGGTAGAGTGAGCCTTGTGTAGAAGGAACCACGCCAATGGTAGAGTGAGTCTTGTGTTGAAGGAACCACGCCAATTGAAGAGTGAGCCTTGTGTTGAAGGAACCACGCCAATAGTAGAGTGAGCCTTGTGTTGAAAGAACCACGCCAATGGTAGAGTGAGTCTTGTGTTGAAGGAACCACGCCAATTGTAGAGTGAGCCATAACAGACCCCTGGCAGTCTTCAAGCTGGCACTGGACAAGCACCTAAAGTCAGTTCCGGATCAGCCGGGCTGTGGCTCGTATGTTGGTTTGCGTGCAGCCAGCAGCAACAGCCTGGTTGATCAGGCTCTGATCCACCAGGAGGCCTGGTCTCAGACCGGGCCGCGGGGGCGTTGACCCCCGGAACTCTCTCCAGGTAAACTCCAGGTAATGGTAGACGAACCTTGTTTTGAAGGAACCACACCAATGGTAGAGTGAGCCTTGTATTAAAGGAACCAAACCAATGGTAGATGAACCTTGTTTTGAAGGAACCACACAAATGGTAGAGTGAGCCTTGAGTTGAAGGAACCACGCCAATGGTAGAGTGAGCCTTGTGTTGAAGGAACCACACAAATGGTAGATGAACCTTGTGTTGAAGGAATCACACCAATGGTAGATGAACCTTGTGTTGAAGGAACAACTCAATGGTAGATGAACCTTGTGTTGAAGGAACCACACCAATGGTAGATGAACCTTGTGTTGAAGGAACCACACCAATGGTAGAGTGAGCGTTGTGTTCAAGGAACCACGCCAATGGTAGAGTTGGCCTTGTGTTGAAGGAACCACACCAATGGTAGATGAACCTTGTGTTGAGGGAACCACACCAATTATAGCTGAACCTTGTGTTGAAGGAGCCACACCAATAGTAGAGTGTGCCTTGTGTTGACGGAACCACGCCAATGGTAGAGTGAGACTTGTGTTGAAGGAACCACGCTAACGGTAGAGTGAGCCTTGTGTTGAAGGAACCACGCCAATGGTTGAGTGTGCCGTGTGTTGAAGGAACCACGCCAATGGTAGAGTGTGAGTTGTGTTGAAGGAACCACGCCAATGGCAGAGTGTGCCTTGTGTTGAAGGGATCACGCCAGTGGTAGAGTGTGCGTTGTGTTGAGGGAACCACGCCAATGGCAGAGTGTGCCTTGTGTTGAAGGAACCACGCGAATGGTAGAGAGACTTGTGTTGAAGGAACCACGCCAATAGTAGAGTGTGCCTTGTGTTGAAAGAACCACGCTAATGGTAGAGTGTGTCTTGTGTTGAAGGAACCACGCTAATGGTAGAGTGTGCCTTGTGTTGAAGGAACCACGCCAATGGAAGAGTGTGCCTTGTGTTAAAGGGAAAACCAACCCCAAAGGGTTTAGAGTGTGCGTTGTGTTGAGGGAAAACCACGCCAATGGCAGAGTGTGCCTTATGTTGAAGGAACCACGCGAATGGTAGAGAGCCTTGTGTTGAAGGAACCACGCCAATAGTAGAGTGTGCCTTGTGTTGAAGGAACCACGACAATGGTAGAGTGTGCCTTGTGCTCAAGGAACCACGCGAATGGCAGAGTGAGCCTTCTGTTGAAGGAACCACGCCAATGGTAGTGTGTGCCTTGTGTTGAAGGAACCACGCCAGTGGTAGTGTGCCTTGTGTTGAAGGAACCACGCCAGTGGTAGTGTGCCTTGTGATGAAGGAACCACACCAATGGTAGAGTGAGCCATGTATTGAAGGAACCACACCAATGGTAGACGAACCTTGTGTTGAAGGAACCACACCAATGGTAGAGGAACCTTGTGTTGAAGGAACAACACCAATGGTAGATGAACATTGTGTTGAAGGAATCACACCAATGGGAGAGTGTGCCTTGTGTTGACGGAACCACGCCAATGGTAGAGTAAGCCTTGTGTTGAAGGAACCACGCCAATGGTAGTGTGCCTTGTGTTGAAGGAACCACGCCAATGGTAGAGTAAGCCTTGTGTTGAAGGAACCACGCCAGTGGTAGAGTGAGCCTTGTGTTGAAGGAACCACACCAATGGTAGAGTGAGCCTTGTGTTGAAGGAACCAGACCAATGGTAGATGAACCTTGTGTTGAAGGATCCACACTAATGCTAGAGTGAGTCTTGTGTTGAAGGAACCACACCAATTGTAGAGTTAGCCTTGTGTTGAAGGAAACATACGAATGGTATATGAACCTTGTGTTGAAGGAACTACACCAATGGTAAAGTGAGCCTTGTATTAACCCTTTGACTGTTCTGGTCGTATATATACGTCTTACGAGCCACCCTGTTTGACGTATACATACTCATAAATTCTAGCGGCTTCAAATCAAGCAGGAGAAAACTGGTAGGCCCACATGTGAGAGAATGGGTCTGTGTGGTCAGTGTGCACCATATAAAAAAATCCTGCAGCATGCAGTGCATAATGAGGAAAAAAAAAACTCCAACCGTTTTTTAATTAAAATGCCGACTTGGTGGTCTATTTTCGTACAGTATTTATGGTTGTATTCTCGTTTTCTTGGTCTCATTTGATAGAATGGAAAACATATTATGGAATTTTTTTATTATTTTTTTATTATCACACTGGCCGATTCCCACCAAGGCAGGGTGGCCCAAAAAAGAAAAACTTTCACCATCATTCACTCCATCACTGTCTTGCCAGAAGGGTGCTTTACACTTCAGTTTTTAAACTGCAACAGGTTGGTAGACAGCAACCACCCAGGGAAGTACTACCGTCCTGCCAGATGACTGTGAAACAGAAACCTGTAACTGTTTTGCATGATGGTAGGATTGCTGGTTTCTTTTTCTGTCTCATAAATACGCTAGATAACAGGGATATCTTGCTACTCCTACTTACACTTTGGTCACACTTCACAGACACGCACATGCATATATATATACATGCATCTAGGTTTTTCTCCTTTTTCTAAATAGCTCTTGTTCTTCTTTATTTCTTCTATTGTCCATGGGGAAGTGGAAAAGAATCTTTCCTCCGTAAGCCATGCGTGTCGTATGAGGCGACTAAAATGCTGGGAGCAATGGGCTAGTAACCCCTTCTCCTGTAGACATTTACTAAAAAAGAGAAGAAGAAAAAACATTACAGAAATAGAGGTGATTTTGATAGGTTTTACAATGAAAAGAACCTTGAAATGGAGCTCAAAGTAGGGGAAATTTTTTATTTTTGCCGATGTTCAAAAGTAAACAAATGATGTAATTTTCCAATAAATGTCCAAGTAACCACTCTAATATGCAGTCATGAATGGTTTGACATTATTTATACAATTATTACAACATTGCAGTAGTCTGCATAACAGTAAACCTTCTATTTTTTTTTTAATAAAAATTCAAAATAGAAAGCAAGAGTAATATCAGAGGGGCCTGGAGACGTGACTGATGAACACAGAAAATGTTATTTTAGAACCAGGAATGTCTGCATTGTTCATTCTGCACCCTATTTTGAAATTGTCATATTTTTTTAATTTTCGTAAAATTGGCCAAATTGCCAATTTTTGACCACGTTATTGGGTAGGTGAAATTGGTAAATGGGCAGTTTCTTGTACTCAATCGATAGAAAAAACGAAGTTCTGAAGAAATAGCTATAAGTTTGGTTGACTGGAGCAATGGAATTAGCTGAAAATAGGGCTAAAAGTGGGCGAAATCGCCGATTCGTAAATATTGCTGAGGTCACTAACGTCGCGAGAGCGTAATTCCGTCAGTTTTCCATCAAATTTCGTTCTTTTGGTGTCATTACAATAGGGAAAAGATTCTCTATCATTTTATAAGAATTTTTTTTTTTTTTTGGGGGGGGGGGTAATTTTGGGACACCAGGCGACACCTCAGGAATTGGGATTGCGAAAGTCATGGAGTTAAAATACAGCATTAATTTTTTATGGAATTTATTAAATTATTGGAGAAATGCTAAACCCATTACATTCATGCAGTGCCTGATCCAAGGTAGAGGAGGGCAGCTCCAATTCCTTATGTTAGACAATCCTCAATGACACACATACTTTCTGGGTGGCTAACCCTCTGAGTTAAAAATCCAAACAAATTTTATTGTGTCTTAACCCTTCACAAGCATCAAAATCATTTTAACCCTTAAAGGAACCAAACCAATGGTAGATGAACCTTGTGTTGACGGAACCACGCCAATGGTAAAGTGAGCCTTGTGTTGAAGGAACCACACCAATGGTAGATGAACCTTGTGTTGAAGGAACCACACCAATCGTAGAAGAACCTTGCGATGAAGGAACCACACCAATGGTAGAGTGAGCCTTGTGTTGAAGGAACCACACCAATCGTAGATGAAGCTTGTGTTGAAGGAACAACTCCAATGGTAGATGAACCTTGTGTTGAAGCAATCACACCAATGCTAGAGTGAGAAATGTGTTCAAGGAACCACCCCAACGGTAGAGTGAGCCTTGTGTTGAAGGAACCACACCAATGATAGATGAACCTTGTGTTGAAGCAATCACACCAATGCTAGAGTGAGAAATGTGTTGAAGGAACCACACCAATGGTAGATGAACCTTGTGTTGAAGGAACCACACCAATGATAGATGAACCTTGTGTTGAAGCAATCACACCAATGCTAGAGTGAGAAATGTGTTCAAGGAACCACCCCAATGGTAGAGTGAGCCTTGTGTTGAAGGAACCACACCAATGGTAGATGAACCTTGTGTTGTAGGATCTACAACAATGGTAGATGAACCTTGTGTTGAAGGAACCACGCCAATGGTAGATGAAGGTTGTGATGAAGGATTTACACCAATGGTAGATGAACTTTGTGTTGAAGGAACCACGCCAATGGTAGATGAACCTTTTGTTGAAGGTACCATACCAATGGTAGAGCGAGCCTTGTGTTGAAGGAACCACGCCAATGGGAGAGTGAGCCTTGTGTAGAAGGAACCACACCAATGGAAGATGAACATAATGTTGAAGGAAACACACCAATGGTAGATGAACCTTGTGTTGTAGGATCTACAACAATGGTAGATGAACTTTGTGTTGAAGGAACAGCGCCAATGGTAGAGTGAGCCTTGTGTTGAAGGAACCACGCCAATGGTAGAGTGAGCCTTGTGTTGAAGGAACCACGCCAATGGTAGAGTGAGCCTTGTGTTCAAGGAACCACACCAATGGTAGATGAACCTTGTCTTGAAGGAACCACACCAATGGAAGATGAACATAATGTTGAAGGAAACACACCAATGGTAGATGAACCTTGTGTTGTAGGATCTACAACAATGGTAGATGAACCTTGTGTTGAAGGAACCACGCCAGTGGTAGAGTGAGCCTTGTGTTGAAGGAACCACGCCAATGGTAGAGTGTGCCTTGTGTTGACGGAACCACGCCAATGGTAGAGTGAGCCTTGTGTTGAAGGAACCACGCCAATGGTTGAGTGTGCCGTGTGTTGAAGGAACCACGCCAATGGTAGAGTGTGAGTTGTGTTGAAGGAACCATGATAATGTTAGAGTGTGCCTTGTGTTGAAGGAACCACACCAATGGTAGATGAACCTTGTGTAGAAGGAACCACACCAATGGTAGATGAACCTTGTGTTGAGGGAACCACACCAATGGTAGAGTGAGCCTTGTGTTGAAGGAACCACGCCAATACTAGAGTGTGCCTTGTATTGAAGGAACCACACCAACGGTAGAGTGAGCCTTGTGTTGAAGGAACCACACCAATGGTAGATGAACCTTGTGTTGAAGGAAGCACACCAATGGTAAATGAAACTTGTGTTGAAGGAACCACACGAATGTTAAAGTGAGCCTTGTGTTGAAAGAACCACGCCAACGTTAAGGTGTGTCTTGCGTTGAAGGAACCTCACCAATGGTAGAGTGAACCATGTGTTGAAGCAATCACACCAATGGTAGAGTGAGAAATGTGTTGAAGGAACCACACCAATGGTACACGAACCTTGTGTTGAAGGAACCGCACCAATTGTAGAGTGAGCCTTGTGTTGAAGGAACCACACGAAAGGTAGATGAACGTTGTGTTGAAGGAACCACACCAGTGGTAGAGTGAGCCTTGTGTTGAAGGAACCACGCCAATGCAAGAGTGTCCCTTGTATTGAAGGAACCACACCAATGGTAGAAGAACCTTGTGTTGAAGGAACCACACCAATGGTAGATGAACCTTGTGTTGGGGGAACCACACCAATGGTAGTGTAAGCCTAGTGTTGAAGGAATCACGCTAGTGGTAGAGTGAGCCTTGTGTTGAAGGAATCACGCCAATACTAGAGTGTGCCTTGTGTTGAAGGAACCCCCAAAAAAGGGTTTAGAGTTAGCCTTGTTTTGGGAAAGGAAACCCAACCCCAATGGTGGGGGAAGGGCCTTTTTTTTGAAAAAACTACTCCAATGGTAAAATGAACCTTGGGGTTGAAGGATCAAAAAAAATGGTAGTTAAAACCTTGTTTTTTGAAGCAACCACGCTATGGCGATAAAAACCTTTTTGTTAAAAAGGAAATTTACCAAAACCAATGGTGGGAGGGGCCCCTTGTTTTTAAAAGGAAAACCCAACCCAACTGTTTTTGGGAGTGACCCTTGTTTTTAAAGGGAACCACACCAAGGGTTAAATTTTGGGGCCTTGTTTTTTGAAAAAACCCACGCGAAGGGTTTTGGGTTTGGTGGTTTTTTTGCTTTTTAAAGGGAAACCCTCACCCTCCGGTAGAGTGGCCATGTGTTGAAGGAACCACCCCCCAATTTTGGGAGATAAACCCTTTGTGTTGAAAGGAAACCCACCCCCCAACCGTAAAATAAAACCTTGTTTTGAAGGAAAACCCCCCCCAAAATTTGTAGAGTAAACCCTTGTGTTAAAAAGGTACCACACCAATGGTAAATGAAATTGTGTTTTAAAACCCACCCAATGGTGGGGTTTTGGTTTTAAACGTTAAAGGGAAAAACCTCTCAACGGTAGAGTGACCCATGTGTTAAAGGGAACCAAAAGGGAATGGTAGTTTAAACCTTTGGGGTTTTTAAAAGAACAAACCCAAATTTGGTAGATAAAAATTGTGTTGAAGCAATCACCCCAAATGGTAGAGTGAAGAAATGATTTAAAGGGAAACCCACCCCCAATGGTACAGGGAACTTGTGTTAAAGGGAAAACCACACCAATTTTTAGGTGGGCGTTGTGTTCAAGGAACCCCCCAAGGGTTTGAGTGTGTTGTGTTAAAGGGAACCCACCAAGGAAAGATAAAATTTGTCTTGAGGAACCACACCAGTGATAGTTAAAAACCTTGTTTTGAAGGAACCACCCAGGGGTTTAAGAGGGGAAGCCTTGTGTTAAAGGGGAACCACGCCAAGGGTTTAGAGGTCCCTTGGGTTGACGGAACCCACCCCCAATGGTAGAGTAAACCCCTTGGGGTTGAAGGAACCACCCCAAATGGTTGAGTGTCCCGGGTTGTGTTGAAGGAACCACCCCAAATTGGTAGATGTGGGGTTTGTTTAAAAGGAAACCCATGGAAGGGTTGGGGAGTTTTTGCGCTTTTGTTAAAAGGGAACCACGCCAATTGTAGGGGGCCCGGGGTGTTAAAGGGAACCCGCCAATGGAAAAAGTAAAGCCTTGTGTTAAAGAAACCCCCGAAAATTTGGAAACGTTTTTGCCTTGTGTTGAAGGACCCACCCCAAAATGGTGTGTGCCTTGTGTAAAGGGGAACCCGTTTAATGGTAAAAGGGTAACCCTTTGTTTTGGGAAGGAACCACCCCAGTGGTAGGGGGGAGCCTTGTGTTGAAGGAACCCCCCAATACTAGAGTGGCCTTGTGTTGAAGGAAACACGCTAAGGGTTTAAGAGTAACCCTTTGGGTTTTAAAAAGGAACCACTGTGGTAGGGGAGGTACCCTTGTGTTAAAGGGAAACCACGCCAATACTGGGTGGGGCCTTGTGTTAAAGGGAACCACCCCGGGGTTTTTTAGAGTGAGCCTTGTGTTAAAGGAAAACCACGCCAATACTAGAGTTTTCCCTTGTTTTAAAGGGAAACCAAGCTAAGGGTTTAGAGTAAGCCTTGTGTTGAAGGAACCACCCCAGGGGTTTGGGTGACCCTTTTTGTGTTAAAGGGAAAACCAAACCCCAAAATACAGAGTGTCCCTTTGTGTTGAAGGAATCCCCGCAATGCGTGGGGGTGAGTCTTTTTTTGAAGAACCACCCCAAATTTAGTAGAGGGAGCCTTGGGGTTGAAGGAAAAAAACCCCAAATGGTAGAGTGAGCCTTTTTGCTGAAGGAATTTACGAATTGTCGAGTGGGGGCCGTGTGTTAAAGGAAACCCACACCAAGGTAGAGGGGAGCCTTTTTGTTAAAAGGAAAACCACGCCAATTGAAAAAGTGACCCTTGTGTTAAAGGGAAACCCCACCCCAATGGTAGTAAACCCTTGGTTGAAGGAACCACCCCAAGGGTAGATGAACCTTGTTTTTTAAAGGGAAACCCAAGCCAATTGAAAAGTGAGCCTTGTGTTGAAGGAACCACGCCAATGGTGTAGAGTGACCCTTGTGTTGAAGGAACCATCAATGGTAGATGAAACCTTGTTTTAAAAGGAACCACACCAAGGGTTTGATAAAACCTTGTGTTAAAGGGAAAAAACCACGCCAATTGAAAAGTGACCCTTGTGTTTGAAGGAACCACCCCAAATTGGTAGAGTGGCCTTGTGTTAAAGGGAAAACCAAACCACCAATGGGAGAGTGACCCTTTTTGTTAAAGGGAAAAACCACGCCAATTGAAAAAAGTGACCCTTGTGTTGAAGGAACCCGCCAAGGGTTAGAGTGAGCCTTTTTTTTTGGGGAAACCCATTTCCAATGGTAGATGAAACCTTGTTTTAAAGGGAAAACCACCCCAAGGGTTTAAAGGGGAGCCTTGAGTTGAAGGAACCAGCCTTTTTGTAGAGTGAGCCTTGTGTTAAAGGAACCCCCAAAATTTGGAGGGGGGCCTTTTGTTAAAGGGAAACCAAACGCCAATTGTAGAGGGCCCTTGGGGTTTAAAGGGAAACCACCAATGGTAGGGTGAGCCTTGTGTTGAAGGAACCACGCCAATTTTTAGAGTGACCCTTGTTTTGGGGAAGGGAAAACCACCCCAAATTGGGTAGAGTGAGCCTTTTGGGGAAGGAACCACCCCAAATTGGGTAGGTGAGCCTTGAGTTAAAGGGGCCCAACCCCAATGGTAGAGAGACCCTTGGGTGTTGGGGAAAACCACACCAAGGGTTTGGAGTGACCCTTTTTGTTGGGGGAACCACCCCAAGGGTAGAGTGAGCCTTGATTTGGGGGGGGAACCCCCCCAAATGGAGGTGAGCCTTGTGTTAAAGGGAACCACCCCAAATTTGGTGATGAACCTTGTGTTAAGGGAAACCCACACCTTTGGTTTGGGAGTGAGCCTTTGGTGTTGAAGGATCCACGCGATTGGTAGAGTGAGCCTTGTTTTGAAGGAACCACCCCTTTGGTTTGGGCGTGTGCCTTGTTTTAAAGGATCCCCGGGGGTTATTTTTTTTGGTAGAGTTTTGCCTTTTTGGTTGAAGGAACCACCCCAATGGTAGTTTCCCGGGTTTTAAAGGGGAAACCCGCCAAGGGTTTAGAGAAAGTTTTGGGGTTTAAAGGGGAAACCACGCCCGGGGTTTAGAGGACCCCTTGGGTTAAAAGGAAACCCAGGGAAAATCGGGAGTGTCCCTTGTAATAAAGGGGGAACCACCCCAAGGTAGATGAAATTGTGTTGAAGGAACCACCCCAAGGGTAGATAAAACCTTTTGTTAAAGGGAAACCCACCCCCAAGGGTTTGAGGGAAACCTTGTGTTGAGGGAACCCAACTCCAAGGGTTTGGGAGTTACCCTTTTGTGTAAAAGGGAAACCCCCCCGAAAAGGGTAGAGTGAAGTCTTGTTTTTAAAGGGAAACCAGGGAAAAGGGGTAGATGGCCCTTTTGTTGATAAAAACCACCCCAGGGGTTTGTTAACCTTGTGTTGAAGGAACCACCCCAAGGGAAAAAGTGAGCCTTTGTTAAAAGGAAAACACGCCAAGGGGTAGATAAATTTTTGTGTTGAAGGAACCCGCCAAGGGTTTAGATAAAACCTTGTGTTGAAGGAAAAATTCCAAGGTAGATGAACCTTGGGGTTAAAGGGAAAAACCACGCCAATGGTGATAAACCTTTGGGTTTTTGAGGGAAACAACCCAATGGTAGATGACCTTTTTGTTAAAGGGGAAACCCAAAACCAATGGTAGAGGGGGACATGTGTTAAAGGGAAAACCACCCCAATGGTAGAGGGGGGGCCTTGTTTTAAAGGGGGAAACCCACACCAAGGTAGAAAAAACCTTGGGTTGAAGGAACCACTAAGGGTTTTTAGAGGGGCCCTTTTGATTTGGGGGGGAAAACCCACGCCAAATTTGGTTTGGGATTTAGCCTTGTGTTAAAAGGAACCACACAATGGAAAAGTGACCCTTTGGGGTTAAAGGAAACCCAAACCCAAGGGGTAGAGGTAAAGCCTTGTTTTAAAGGGAAAACCCCACTCCAATGGTAGATAAACCTTGTGTTTTTAAAGGGAACCACGCCAAGGGTAAGTGAGGTTTTGTTTAAAGGGAAACCACGCCAATGGAAAAATAAAACCTTGTGATTAAAGAACCACAAAAATTTGGTATGGGCTTGTTTTAAAGGAACCACGCCAATGGTAGGGGTTTTGAGTTGTTTTAAAGGGAAACCCACCCCAATGGCAGAGTTTTCCCCTTGTTTTGAAAAAACCCACTTAAAGGGTAGAGACCCCTTATGTTAAAGGAAACCACCCCAAAATGTAGGGGTTGCCCCTTTTTTTTGAAGGAACCACGCAATGGTAGAGTGGGGGCCTTGTGTTGAAGGAACCACGCAAGGGTTTTAGAGAAATGTTTTTGTTTTAAAAAAAAACCAAACCCCGAATGGCAAAAGTGAGCATTTGTTGGGGAAACCCACCCCAAAAGGTAGAGTGTCCCTTGTGTTAAAAGGAAAACCAAACCGCCGATGGTAGCTGTCCCTTGGTTAAAGGATCCACGCGATTGGTAAATTGTGCTTAGTTTTGAAGGAAACCCCAACCCAGTGGTAGAGTGAGCTTTGTGTTAAAGGGAAAACCCCCCCCCAGGGGTTAAGTGGGGAGCTTTTTTGTTGAAGGAACCACCCCCCAATACTAGAGTGTGCCTTGTTTTTAAAAAAGGAACCACACCAATGGTAGGTGAACCTTTTGTTTAAAAAAACCCCACCCCCGATGGTAGATAAACCCTTGTGGGGGAAGGGATTTTCCCCCAAAATGGCGGGGACGAACTTTGTTTTTAAAGGGAACCAGGGCTATTGCAGTTAAACCCTTTTGTTGAAGGTACCATCCCCCAATGGTAGATTGAGCCTTGTGTTAAAGGGAAACCCAACCCAAACTGTAGATGAGCCTTGTTTTGAAGGAACCACGCTATTGCAGATGAACCTTGTGTTAAAGGGAACCCCACACCAATGGTAGATGGCCTTGGGGTTGAAGAACCCACGAATCGTAAATTAAACCCCTTGTGTTGTAGGAACCACCCCCAAGGGGAGGGTGTCTTGCGTTAAAGGAACCTCACCAATGGTAGGGGTGAGCCATGTTTTGGGAAGGCCCACAAAAATGGTAGATAAACCTTGTGTTAAAGCAACCCACCCCAAGGGGTTAGAGGGGAAATGTGTTGAAGGAACCACCCCAAAGGTACACAAACCCTTTGTGGGGGGGAAGGGGAAACCACCCCAAATTGTAGGGGTGAGCGTTTTGTTCAAGGAACCACCCCAAGGGTTTTAGAGGGGAACCCTTGGGGTTAAAGGGGAACCCCCAAAACAAAATTTGTAGAGTGTCCCTTGTTTTGGGAAGGGAAATTTCACACCAAGGGTTTTAGAGTGACCCCTTGTGTTGAAGGAACCACGCCAATGGTAGAAGAAGGTTGTAAGGGAAGGGAAATCTACCCCAATGGTAGGAATTTTGTGTTGAAGGAAAACCACCCCAAGGGTTTAGAAAAAAGGTTGTAATGAAGGATTTTAACCCCAAATGGTAGATGAACTTTGTTTTAAAGGGAAAACCCGGGCCAAGGGTTTGTAAAACCTTTTGCAAAAAGTACCATCCCAAGGGTTAGAGCGAGCTTGTGTTAAAGGGGAAACTACCCCCAATGGTATAGTGACCCTTGTGTTAAAGGGAAACCAAACCCCAATGGTTGAGTGTGTTTGTTTTGGGAAGGGAAAACTACGCCAAGGGTTTAGGGTGTGTCTTGCGTTGCGGGAAACCCTAAACCAAGGGAAATTTTTGACCCAGGGTTTTGGGGGAAAACCAAAAACCAGGGTTGTAAAACCTTTTTTGTTGAAGGAACCACCCCAAAAATCGTAGATAAAACCTTGTGTTGAAGGAAAAACTCCAAGGGTTTGAGGAAAACCCTTGTTTTTGAAGAAAATTACCCCCAAGGGAAAAGAGTGGGGAAATGGGGTTGAAGGCCCCCCACACCAATGGTACACGAACCTTGTTTTGGGAAGGAAACCCCCCAAATTGTAGGGGTGGGCTTGTGTAAAGGGAACCACCCGAATGGTAGATAAAACCTTGTTCTTGATGGAAACACCCAATGATAGAAAAAACCTGGGTTAAAGGGAAACCCACGCCAGGGGTTTTAGGGGCCCCTTTTGTGTTAAAGGGAAAACCAGGGGCAAGGGTTAGAGTGAGCCTTGTCTTGAAGGAACCTCCCCCAAATGTTTGGATGAAGGTGTTAAGGAACCACGCCGGGGTGGTAGATTTGAGCCTTGTTTTTAAAGGGAACCCAAATGCCAATTTTTAGAGTGAGCCTTGTCTTAAAGAACCTCCCCAATAAATTGAGGGAACCTTTGTTTTTGAAGGAACCCCCCCCCAGTGGTGATTTGGCCCCTTGTGTTGAAGGAACCACCCCCAAAGGGTAGGTAAGCCTTGTGTTTTGAAGGAACCACCAAATGGTAGATAAACCCTTGGTTGAAAAAAACCCACACCAATGGTAGATAAACCCTTTGGGTGTTGAAGGAATCAGCCAATGGTAAAAGTGAGGTTTTGTTCAAGGAAACCCCCCAATTTGGTTTAGAGTGAGCTTTGGTGTTTGAAGGAACCAAAACCAATGGTGGGAGTGCCCCTTGTGTTAAAGGGAACCACACCAATGGTAGTAAAACCTTGTGTTAAAGGGAAACCCACCCATTTGAAAAGGTAAAAACCTTGTTTTTGAAGGAACCACGCCAGTGGTAGAGTGAGCCTTGTGTTGAAGGAACCATGCCAATGGTAGAGTGTGCCTTGTGTTGACGGAACCACGCCAATGGTATAGTGAGCCTTGTGTTGAAGGAACCACGCCAATGGCAGAGTGTGCCTTGGGTTGAAGGAGCCACGTGAATGGTAGAGCCTTGTGTTGAAGGAACCACGTCGATGGTAGAGTGAGCCTTGTGTTGAAGGAACCACGCCAAAGGTAGAGTGTGCCTTGTGGTTGAAGGATCCACGCGATTGGTAGAGTGTGCCTTGTGTTGACGGAAGCACGCCAACGGCAGAGTGAGCCTTGTGTTGAAGGAACCACGCCAATGGTAGTGTGCCTTGTGTTGAAGGAACCACGCTAATGCTAATGGTAGAGTAAGCCTTGTGTTGAAGGAACCACGCCAACTGTAGAATGAGCCTTGTGTTGAAGGAACCACGCCAACTGTGAGAATGAGCCTTGTGTTGAAGGAACCACACCAATGGTAGATGAACCTTGTGTTGAGGGAAACCACACAATGGTAGATGAACCTTGTGTTGAAGGAATCACGCTAGTGGTAGAGTGAGCGTTTGTGTTGAAGGAACCACGCCAATGGTAGATGAACCTTATGTTGAAGGAACCAGCAAATGGTAGAGTGAGCGTTGTGTTGAAGGAACCACGCCAACTGTAGATGAACCTTGTGTTGAAGAAACCACGCCAATGGTAGATGAACCTTATGTTGAAGGAACCACGCAAATGGTAGAGTGAGCGTTGTGTGGAAGGAACCACGCCAACTGTAAGATGAACCTTGTGTTGAAGAAACCACGCCAATGGTAGATGAACCTTGTTTTGAAGGATCTACCCCAATGGTAGATGAACCTTTTGTTGAAGGTACAACCAATGGTAGCATGAGTCTTGT
>NW_026488121.1:0-22985 GCF_026875155.1 Cherax quadricarinatus | reverse complement strand
TTTGCAAAGTTTTATATATTACATCTGCATTCTTTTTGTCTTCAAAATGCATTTAGGACCTTGTCGAGTGGCCCAATAGTTGACAGACGGAGCACCTGTTCAAAACCCATGTTGCCCTGGGTTGTTAACTGAGGGGTTTTGATGCGGGGTGACTTGCTTCTTGGGCCCTTTTTAAAGATTTTTGTTGGGTTTTTAGTGCTATTGGTCTGTAGTTCTTTGCTTTCCCTTTTCTGCCCCCTTTGTGGAGTGGGGTATGTTGTTGTTTTAGTAACTGGGGGGACGCCCCCCTTTCATGCTCCCTTCCATGGGATGGTAAAACTCTGATGGGGGCTTTTGCAGTTTTTGATAAACACGGTTCCCCGAGTCGGGCCCCTGGGGCAGGTGCATGGGCATGTCATTTATCGCCTTTCAAAGTCATTTGGCGTCGGGGAAAAATCGGTAGGCTTGTTTTTAAATCAAATTTTGGGGCTCTTCATAAAAAATTTCATTTGATCTTCGTTTCCAGTTGGTTAACGGTTGCTAAAACTGAGTCATATTGGGACTTGGTAGTCACTCATTTTTGCTGTGATCTGTGAGGACCATCTTTTTAAGTGGGGCCCAATAGGGACGTTGTTTCGTTTTTGTTTGGCATGGAAAAGAAATACTTTGGGTTTCTTTGATTTCATTTTGGCTTTTAGTTTTCCCGCGTTTCCTGACTCCTAAAGGATTCTTTTAGTTTAAGTCGTGTTGCTATTTCTCTGACCAGGTTCCCTAGCATTTCAAAAATTATTGCCCTCTTTTACCCGCTCTTTTTCTTTCCGTCCCCTGTAAAAGGGAGGCCTGTCTCTTTCTGTTTTACATTTATTTCCTCCTTTTTTTTAAAGGGGAAAACCTTGTGCATACATGTATGTTTTGGTATTTCAAGAAAAGAAACAAATGAAAGTCACCCATCCACTAAGTACCATTAAAATATGGTTAGTTCTACTACAGCATGTATTCTGCTATTCCGGTTCCCAAGATATATGGGTCACAGCGGCCCAGGAAGATTATTAAACCTGACCATGGGTAAGTTTCTGGCGACTTCGGCACCTGCTCTTGGGGTTATCACTTCATTTAAAAATCACCGTTTTAAAAATAACATTTCCCTTTTCATCATATACTAGGGACCCACTTTTATATACACTATGCACTGTGAATACAAAATGTTATCAGGGGCTTTCTTTCTTCTGACAAAGAAAAGTTCTAATATTTTTTTTTTTTCACGGCCCCCCGGGCCCTTGATTCCCCTTGCAGAAAACTCGTAGGAGTGCACACTATTCTCCTTTTTTACACAGTATAAAGTTTTTCCCCCCAAAGATTGGTTCCAGCGTAGGAAGTTCGTTGGATTGAGGGCACAAATTAAAGTTTAGACGTAAGAGCGACCGGAAACACGAGAAAAACGGGCACAACGAGGCACGCGAAACCCCCAATTGTAACGAAAAACTGAGCCAATTTATAATAAACCTTTTCCTTTATGCTAAAAAAAAAAAAAGTTTTAAAATTTTTGACATTTAAAAAGATATCGGTCTTTTTGCCCCCCCAAATCTGAAATTTTGGGAGACTTCGAAAAATCATGACATCTTGAAAGCAGCCCTTCTGTTATGTTTGTTTTGGGAAAAACAGGTCAATTCATTTTAAAAAAGGTGGGTTGCTCCCAAAAGGTACATAACCTACCTCGAGAGTAGGCCGATACGCATGGGTACCCGGGAAGGGGGGTTTTTTTTCCCAAAAATTCGCTTTTTTTTCACTTTTCCGTAACCACGAAAGTTTATTACAGTTAACCCTCATGAATCTCCCTTTCTTCAATGTGATAGAAAGGGGTTTGGGAGAAGTTCCCTAGATTTCTTTTCCTCTCCGGCGTATATTATCTTTTTATTTTTTAGTGAACTTTTTTTGTTTATATGCTATTTTTATATTGTATTAACATATTAGATCCATTATTAAAGGGAAAATAAGCCTTTTAAATTCATTAGCTTGGTTAGAAAAATTTGTTGATGGTGAGTGTCAGTCATCTCATCACTATTCCCTGGGGATGTTTCTGATTGGTACCTGGACATATTAGCTCCGCCCACTTATTTCCAGGGGAGGTTCTTGTTGGTTCCAGTCACATTAGGCTCCGCCCACTCACCATGATCTCAGAATGGTAAATTTGTATTATATTAGACATAAAAGATATTGCAAGTTGCTCATGAAGGGGGAGAGGACGTGTGCTGTGAGTGGGTTCTAGGCCTTCTATATCAGAATGCCTATCCACCCGATGATAATCATCATGCACAAATATCGTTGGAGGCAGCTGAATGCTGCTGGAAATCTTATGGTGAACTGTGACAGTGATATACTAGTGAAACACAAACTTTGATTTGAAGTGGCTGTTGGAGGCCTACCTTCACTCCACTCGCCTGTCTCCCTCCTTCTTCGATTTGGAACTCAGCCATTAGCCTCTATTTACTTATGGTCTAGAGGCGGTTTTTGCCAGACCACGTAAATGCTTGAGTGCCCGTGTCAGTCCTCTGTGCAGCACTCCACTCACCTTACGAATATGTTCTCCTGTGTGCCTACCTGCCTGCTACAGCAAATATCCAAGTGGTTGCACGGGCTTAGCAAGCACATTCAAGCAGGCTTGAAGCAGCATTCCAAGCTAGCCAGTACAAGCTAAGGCAGCCTGCAGTTACAGAAAAAAAAAAAATAAACATCTCCTTGGACCCCCAGCATGTCTACGATTTACGTTCTACAGTGCTGTGGCAACCGTGTTTCCTTTAGTGGCTTATGTTAAGAAACATTTTAACGAGCATTGCCAGTTCTAACTTTTTAGTGGGACTACCAGGGGCTTCACCTATAACATAGTAAGTTTGTGACTAAGTGCATTCAGCACAGAGTGGCCATTCTTATGTCTTACGTGTGCTTGAAGTGTTAAGTGCTTGAAGGTTTGTTGTAATATTTGCATGAAGTGGATTTCACTGACTTTAGGACATTGTAGCACCATCAGTACCTACGTAGGCTTAAAATGAGTGAGAATGGTCTGGCCTGCTGGGGGACTGAAAATGGCATATAAGACCTGCATGCCACTTACAACCCTACTGCGTGTGTCTAGTGAGGTGAATGTCCCTTCTCGACTTTTCCAATTCACCGGAATCCTTAGCTCGTCGCCATTATCTACATATGGATAAGGGCGAGTTTAAAGCCATTCCAGGATAAAACAGCCCTCCAAGGTCAGCGTGATGGCCAAGTTACATGCAGTTACATCTGTTCTGAATCAGAATGCCTTGTGAAGTTCTACAGTGTTCGGCCATACCTTCGGTGTTGTGAGAACTCTTGTGGTGTGATTATGTGACTGGGGGATATTCTAGTGAAAATCTGGAATTAGTTTTCCGTTTTGAAAGGCTAGTACCTGGTAACTCCTTGGAGACAGCTTTTTAACTGTAACAGTCAGAAGTTCATTATAAACATATTTAAGTTTGTGCTGATTTGTTTGTCCCAGTGAAAATTTGTCTGTCATTCCTAAACGTGTGCTAGCTGTGTTAAGTGCTGTGGTTTGGAGTAATTAACGATAGTGGCAATATTGGTAACTCTCTGAGACGACTTGTGGCCCGTGAATGACCTTGAAAATCGCACTGCGACCCCAGGCCACTACACCATTTTGCCTGTGTTCTTGCGAGGTGAATATCCCTTCTTTCCCTTCTATTCACAGGTATCCTTTAGCCCCTTACGCCAGGTGTAACTCATGTCAGCTTGAGTATAGATGATGGCTGTTTGGACGTAGATGATGGTGAAGGGCAGATTTGGAACAATATTTTAGTAAACAGGCTCGCGAAAAAAAGAACGAGGCTTCCAGAGAAAGCTTGCCTGAATCAATACAGTGGGCGCACCCCTCCCAAAGCTGTTCAGGTTAGATTTCCCTACAACACTGATCAAGATACCAAGTTTAATGTTTTCGAAGCTAGTTACTGAAACCTAGAGAACGATCAAGTTTGTCCACGGATGAGGATAATACGTCTTTGTGCCTAATGTATCAGCATTTTTAGACAAACTTCTCATCGCGAATTTTGCACACATTCAAACTCAGAGCAGCACCCCAAGGGCACATATAAAGTGCTTATTGTCTCTATAACGTCAACAAGCACTTGAATCCTCAATTTCTGTGTCAGAGCATGTTGCAAGGGCCCTCGTCGACTTTCCAACGGATCTGATATTAGCTGAGTGGACTGGCCAGGGGACTCTGCCACGCTATATTCACTCGCCGCAGCCCTCAAACAGACGCTATTAATTGCATTGTACAGACTCCTCAACGTCGATGTTTAAGTGTCAATGCTGGGGCCACATTGCCAGGAAATGCACCATCTAAGTAACACTGGTGTGCAGTGTGTGCCAATGCTCATCCTTCTGAACGGTGATATGGATTTGACTAAACCAGCAACAGGACTGTTGCTAAACAATGTATCATTGTAAGACCTCAGGAGTCACAGCAGCTCATATGACTGCAGTGTGAGGGCTGATCCATAGCAGCCAACGCATTCAACCTGTACCCCTCATTATGACCCCCAGGACTACAGGTACCTCAAGTCTGAATACTGGCTCTGACTGCCCCTCAGACATGGGGATGAGCACCTTCACTGGGGAGCACGCAACAGACCCCCATCAAGTCGGCTGCAATACCTGCCTAGCTGATTCAAACTGACAGTCAGCCATCGAGCTCAGCTGACCGGGACTTCACGTCTCCCAGTGTTCCAAGTCTTGCTCCTGTGGTATACATCCTGATGTCGCGCATAAAATTACTGGAAACACAACAATTTCTCCGGAAACAACAACTTGAACAACACTAGGAAGATGTGTAGAGTGTACAATAACAAGATTGTACCAATCTGTGAAAGCAAGTGTAGGCTGCGAACAAGGTGGTGGTGGTGTTCTTAATTACAAGTAATGACGAATATATTAACTTGGTTGATAATATAGTGAGCTTCATAATGATGGATCTGGTGTCAATGATGTTAGTATAGTGATGACCGTAATGGAAGTGGTGGTGAAGAGTGTGATGATGAGCAATGGTGTCTATAATGTCATAATAGTGATGAGCGTAATATAAGGGTGGTGAAGAGTGTGATGAGAGCGGTGGGTCTTTAATGTTAGTATAGTGATGTGATAATATTAAAGTGGTGGTGAAAGAGTGTGATGAGAGCGGTGGTGTTATTTTTGTTAGTAATAGTGATGAGATAATATAGTGGTGGTGCAGAGTGTTGATGAGGTTAACACATAGACATTAGTTGTTGAATACAATACTGTTGTAAATGTTAATGACACAATGTTGGTAGTGGCGTGGTGATGACATTTGTAGTGTTGCCTGTAATGTTAGTGGAGGTGGGAATGTGAGTGGTGTGTCACCTTATCATACATTCACCACATAAACGCGTCATGCTCTGGGTTTACGCGACTCCCACGAGCCTTACGCTGGTGGTGCACTTAATACACTCATGGACATGGGTAGCCCCCCCCCCCCCCCCCCACCCCCCATAACTGTTTGACATTGATAAGGTCTGCTAGTTATATGAACAATTTTTTCTTCATGCTGAGAAACTCAAGATGTCCCAGGACTATATAATGGATCAAAAATCGTAATAAACTTTCTATATTAAGCTGGAATTTGCATCACTTGAAAAAGACTTCCTGACTCATCATTAAAGTAACCAACCAAACCCATTGATGTTGTGTGTCTTACAAGAGGGCTGAGTCCCTGAAAAATCAACCCTTAATTACCAATCATTTGTTGCATAATAACTCAAATCTACTAATTCTTGTGTTCGATATATTAAAAAATCGCTTCCCCATCAACTTCTTGCACTAAAGAAAAACAGAGGGGGTATTAATATACGGTGTTAGGATTTATATAGGGAAACTCTGCTTAAACATATTTAACTTGTATGCTCCTGGCTGATAAATTTAATTATTTGGTGCTCCCAACTTGTGGATTATTGAGCCTAACTCTATTATTGGCGATTACCATGCGAGGACACAAAAGCATTGGAAACTCACAGTTGGTATCATAATGGCAATCAACTGTTGTCACTCTTAACAGTCTTGATAATGTCCAATTTGTAGGGACTGAACCCACAACATATCTATGGAGGCATCCTTGATATGTGCCTGGCTTCACATTGCCAGCTGTGAGTCTTCCATTGTAACAGATATAGCGTATGCTCATTTCCCTAGGCTAACCTCTAGATATGGTTAATACTATCCTTCCTGGTGGGATATTCAAACGGAATCGGTTTAATGTTCCACTGTATCTGCATGATGACTTTGTTGCACGTGTACTGACTGATATAATTCCTTTTGAGTGATCCTCTGTAGGACCTTTAACAATGATCTTGTCAGCGTATTTAGAAATACTTAGAGCGCCACTGAAACTCTTGGTACTCTAAACCAACAAATTCCATATAATCGTTCCTCCTTCGGGAACCATACTTATTACAAAGATTTCTAAACTTCGTTCACTGAAGTATGCTCGCGACTAGGCCTAGCCTTAGAATACATCGTACCCCTGAATGTGAGGCTCTTCCAAAACTGCTTTGCTGCTCAGAGAGTGGTATGGACAGAGCTGAGGCAAACAGACTGGGAAAAATTTGTCAACGGGCTAATGATCACACCCTCTTAGCCGTGCATGGTAGGGACCATAAATTGAATTAAGGAGTAAACAGAACTGGGCAGATCGCGCACCCTTCATCCCTATATAGGGCGATGAGTTAGTCAGTGCTTGGGCTGCTACATCTAGCTAGATAATCTTTCCCGAAACACAAAGGCAAAAATAAATAACCAATTATGATGCTAGGGAGTGACTTGTTTTCTTTTGCTCAGCAAGAGATGACTGCAATATTCCTTTCACTAATTATGACTGATGCAGCACTAACTTAAGGAACTCCACGTCGCCTGGTGGGTGGTATTACTTATCACACATACTCAGATTGCTGTGTCGAGTACCAGGTAATCATTTACTTGATTATATAGACAGGAGCTATGTAAACTGGGAGCTTCTCAATCTTGGACCAGCAGCCTCATCATCCCATCCTAAGCCCAATCAACAAATCTGCATTTCGCCAAATATCTCTTACTAGCTGATTGTGTAAACATTTGAGAGAATGATTTCTTAATCGTTTTGTACAGAATCAAACAATTTTTGTCTCCCCGGTACATGGTTCATGCATGGAAGGAGCGTGCATCATTGCATAGCAACATTTCTCACTCTGCACACTGACAGCTCATACCATTCCTTCCTTGACCTTAAATCGCTTTCGATGTAGCCAACGACATGTAATCATTTGTGAACTGGCCAGAATGGAGGTTGGAGGATGGCTTCTCGTGGATTAAACGGCTACCTGTCAAACGAAAATGTCGGTGTTGTTCCAGGGACTAGAAGTGTAACTAAAGACTTTGAACTTAGGGAACACCACAGGGAGGGTGTGCTCAGTCCCACACGGTTCAATTTCTAATTAAAGCATTACTTAATGCTATGCTAGTCATCCCCTCTTATGTGATTGTTTTGCTGATATGATATAAGATTCAACACCACCGGATTCTCCAATACCAAAAACATTCTTAATCATGTACTAGGTCGTGTCAGGGACCTGGGGTTGATTAATCTCTATGATAAAAACAAGATACTCTATAGGCGGCCTCTCGACAGGAGAGGCACAGTCGTCAGTTCAGTTGCATGAATGGGTCTCTTCTAGTATTATGTAAGCAGACACAGGTATCTAGGCTTTGAGGTCCACTACTTGGACCTGTTGTAACAAGGACTTTGTCGCCAATACTAAGAAAGACTAAGAGCACTTAGAGTGGTGGCTGGGTTTCCCCAGGTTTGGGTATGGTAAAATTGTGAAAAATTGATGTTTCTTGCTTCATATTTGATCATTGGTTGATTATGCTGCGCCACTACTGCTTTGTGTCTGACTGAAGCTTGGAGGGCTGGAAAAACTGCAGAACGAAGCAATGAGGATCATTTTAGGATGCCCTCGTACTGCCAAAAATTTTAAAAATATGCAAAAAGAAGTTGATATTTCAAGCATCAGAGATCGTGTTACTGAACGAAATATCCTAATTTGGGTTATATGCTCAGGCAAGCTCATTCTATACCTGCCACAGGATGCCCTCCAAAACTTCCTCAGCACTGGTGAACACTCCTCCAGATGGATCGAAAAAACTGGAACCGACCTCGCATGAATCAGGATACATGATATATGTCAAGTAAGCAAACAGCAGCCTTCTCCGCTCCATGGAATATTACCCCATTCCAACTACCATTCCTCCAATTTCCCCCAAAAAATACTCTAAAATCACAACCAAAATTCGCTTGAGCAAACATGAGGCCTTAGCTGTATTGATAACTTAGTCACACAGCACCACTCTAGCAAATGATTTACGCTGATGGTTCTGTTCACAATCCATTGGGATGCTGGCTGGTAGGGCTGCTGTTGTCGTACAGAGTGTGGCTCTCTTAAAGAAATTGGAGCACGCATCTATAATTATGCCTCTACCATTCAGACAGAACTGTTTGCCAAACTCCTTGCACTGAAATGCATCTATGTATCGAAGTTGACAGTTTAATTGTAATGATTCTCTGTCATCCTTAAATTGCTCTCAACTCATTAAGCATAAATTGTGCATACTTGTGTTCAGAAGCAGACACGGTATGGTAGGAGTGTGGACAGTGGGAGTCAGAGTGAACATGGACTGTGGATTTCCATCTCACATTGGTCTTCAGATGGCATGATATAACTGATAAATGGGCTAGCTGTATGCTTTCAAAGAGGGAGTAGATTACAATCTTGGATTGTCAGTAGTTAGTTTGAGAACAATAATACGAAAAGAACCTGTCAACTGAATTTTATGGACTTATGACTCAGGAAGGATTGACACCAGTGAGTCCATCTATAATCACTCTATCATGAAGAGGAGCCACATGGTCTATGGTGCATCCAACAAGATAAGCGACTCTTGGATGTCACTACGCCCGGCTCCGGCTGGGTTAACAAGTATCTTTGGCAGGTTAAAATCACACCACCAGATGTAGGACCAAACGAAAATGTAAACTTTGGCCAGATGACTATTGTCACACCTTGCGTCATTATGTACTGGAGTGTGATAAATTATTGCATTTAGAAACAACTCACTCAGAAATGTTCATGATTATGGCTAAGTATTTTATCCAAGTGGTATATTACTGACCATTCTGGAGAAATACCCTGACTTTGCTAGCGTAAATAATGCATTACCACAGTGTGCATGTGTGTGTGTGTGTTGTGGGTGTGTGTGTGGGTGTGTGTGGTGTGTGTGTGTGTGTGTTTGATGTGTGTATTTGTGTGTGTGTGTGTGTGTGTGTGTGTTTGTGTGTGTTTGGTGTGTGAGTGTGTGGTGTGTGGTGTGTGTGTTGTGTGTGTGTGTGTGTGTGTGTGTGTGTGTGTGTGTGTGTGTGTGTGTGTGTTTGTGTGGTGATGTGTTTGTGGTGTGTTTGTTTGTGTGAGTGTGGGTGTGTGTGTGTGTGTGTGCATTCACCTAGTTGAGATTGCAGGGGTTCGTGTCCAAGTCCTGTGTGTTTACCTGGAGAGGTTCCGGGGGTCACGCCCCCGCGGCCGTCTGTGACCAGGCCTCCTGGTGGATCAGAGCTGATCAACCAAGCTGGATGCTGGCTGCTGCACGAAAACCAACGTACGAGCACAGCGGTGTTACCAGGAACTGACCTTAGGTGTTGACCAGTGCTTGTGTGTGTGTGTGTGGTATGTGTGTGTGTGTGTGTGTGTGTGTGTGTGTGTTGGTGTGGTGATGTGTGTGTGTGGTGTGTGTGTGTGTGTGTGTGTTTTGTGTGTGTATTTGTGTGTGCGTGTGTAGGTGTATGAGTGTGTGGTGTGTACTCACCTATTTGTACTCACCTATTTGTGGTTGGGGGTCGAGTTTGCTCCTGGGCCGCCTCCTTCACGGTTGTTCTTCTCGGTATGAGTGTGTGTGCGTGTGGTGTGATGAGTTTGTGTATGTGTGGTGTGTACTACCTATTGTGGTTGCAGGGATCGAGACTCAGCTCCTCGGCCCCGCCTGTGTGTGTGTGTAGTGTGTGGTGTGTGTGGTGTGTGTGTGTTTATGTGTGTGTGTGTGTGTGTGTGTGTGTGTGTGATGGTGTGTGTGTGTGTGTGTGTGTGTGTCGTGTGGTGTGTGTGTGTGTGTGTGTATATGTGTGTGTTCTACCTATTTGTACTCACTATTTGTGTTGCAGGGGCGGTCCTAGCTCCTGGCCCGCCTCTTCCACCGGGTGCTACTAGACCCTCTCTCTCCCCGCTCCATGAGCTTTATCAAAACCTCGTCTTAAACTGTGTATGGTTTCCTGCTCCACTACGTCATTTTCTAGGCTATTCCCATGCCTTAAACTCTATGACTGGAGAAATTACTTCCTACTATCTCTCTGACTCATTTGTGTCTTCATTTCAATGTGGCCTCTTGTTTCGTGATCCCTCCCTGGATACATCCTGTCCTTGTCCACCTTGTCTATTCCACGCATATTTTATATGTCGTTATCTGATCTCCCCTGGACCCTCCTGCGTACACTCCTGTGTCGTCAGGGGCGATTTTCCTTAATCTTTCTTATAGGACATTCCCCTTAGTCTGGAACCTAACCTTGTTGCAAACTTGTACTTTCTCTAGTTTTCTTGCGTGCTTTATCAAGTGCGGGTTCCTAACAGGTGTGGCATGCTCCAGTATGGTGCCTGACATACTCCGGTGTACAGTGTCTGAATGATTCCTTATTAAGGGTGTCGGAATGCTTTCTCAGGTTTGCCAGGCGCCCATATGCTGAGCAGTTATTGATTGTTGTGTGCTTCCCGGAGACATGCTTCCGTGGGGTGGTGGGTTTTTTTAATACTCACCAGATCTTTCTCCTTGAGTGAGGTTGCAGCTTTAGCCACCTAGCCTATACTCTGTCTGTGGTCTTCTGTGCCCTTCCCTATCTTCATGACTTTGCATTTGGCGGGATTAAATTCGAAAACCCTTTTTGCTGGCCCAGGTGTCCAGTTTTCCAGGTTCCTTTTTTGAAGTCCTGCCTGGCCCCCACAGATTTAAATTTTTCCCCCTTTTTTTACAACATCTTTCAAAAAGGGGCACTTTTTGAGTTTTAACCCCTTTCCCTAAAGTCGTTCACATATACCAAAAATAGCACGGGCCTAGGGCCGACCCCTGTGGGACCCCGCTCGTTACAGGTTTCCCCCCGTGATAAAATCCTTTTCGTACAAGACTCGTTTTTTGGTTTCCTCCCTGTCAGGTATTCTCGATCCATTGGGAGGGGCCCCTTCCTGTTTAAAGCGCCTGTTTCTAGCTTCTGCACTAATCTCCCTTTTGGGGGGGAACCTGGTCAAAGGCCCTTTTTGCAGTCCCAAAAGATGGGAATCAAAACCCCCCCTCTCTCTCTTGTTTACTTTTGTTATTTTTTTTTCGTAAAACCCAGAAAGGGTTTGGGGGACACAGGATTTTCCTTCCCCTGAAACCTGCTGGGGGGGGCCAATTTTATACTTTCCCGTTTCCCTTCCAGGTGCTCCCCACTCTCCTCCTGATAAACTTCTCCCCTAATTTTGCATATTTACACGCAATGACCCCAGGTTAAAATTTTTAGTGCCTCTTTTCTGTTCCTTTTTTTAAAATGGGGAACCCACATTTTTTCCCTGTGTGTGTGTGTGTGTGTGTTTGGGGTGTGTTTTTTGGTGTGTTTTGTGGGGTGGGAAATTTTTATATGTGTGGGTGTGTGTGTGTGTGTGTGGGTGTGTGGGGGTGTGTGTGTTGGGGTGGTGGCTCAAAATCAATATTTGGCCAACCCCAAAAACTCCCTTACAGTTTTGACCCGGGGGGGGGGAATTTTGAATTGCCTCCAAAACATTTAATTTGTTCATGATTGTAGACATGTATAAACGTAAGTAACCATTCTCAGGATTCATTCACCATTGTAACTTGTGATGTTCATTGCCTTTGTCCTAGTTCAGCTATCAAAACTTTGGGGCCATCCCAGGATCCCTTTGTACCTCTTTAAACAGTAAATACCCTTTGTAACTTGTCATGATGTGAGCAGACCTACCCGGAGTTAATTACCTTTGTAATTTGTGAGTTTAATACCTTTGTAATTAAGAGATCAATTACCTCCTGTCACTTGCTCAGCAATCAAAACTTGGAGTCCAGTCCCCTGCCCAATTATGTAACCTCAGTAATCTTTTGACTACCGCCACAGTGATTGTATGGGTGCAATAATAAACAGATTAAACTTAACATAAAAGATATAAGAAAAAAAAAACGCTGGGTCACCATGCTGGGCCAGCACTGTCCACCATGCAGGGTCAAGGCACTGTCACCATGCTGGCCAAGGCACTATCACCCATGCTGGGCAAGGCCACTGTCACCATCTGGCCAGGCACAGTCACCATGGCTGGGGCCAGGCAACTGTCACCCTGCTGGGCAGGCAACTGTCACCCCAAGCTTGGGCCAGGCACTGTCACCATGCAGGTCCAAGGCACTGTCACCATGCTGGCCCAGGCACTGTCACCATGCTGGGCCAGCACTGATCACCATGCTGGGCAAGGCACTGTCACCAAGCTGGGCAAGGCCCTGTCCCACCAGCTGCAAGGGCACTGACACCAGCGGCCAGGCACTGAACCAGCTGGGCCAGGCACTGTCACCATGGCTGGTCCAGGCACTGTCACCATGCGGGCCAGGCACGTCACCCATCTGGGCCAGGCACTGTCCACCATGCTGGTCAAGCACTGTCACCATGCTGGTCCAGGCACTGTCAAACCATGCTGGGCAAGGGCACTGTCACTATGCATGGGCAAGGCAACTGTCACAATGCTGGGCAAGGCCACTGTCACATGCTGGGCCCGGCACAGTCACCATGCTGTGCCAGGCACTGCACAATGCTGGCAGGCACTGTCACATGTGGGCCAGGCAACTGTCATCCATGCTGGGCAAGGCACTTCACCATGCTGGGCAAGGCACTGTCACCATGCTGGGCCAGGCACTGTCACCATGCTGGGCAATGTCACTGTCACCAATCTGGGCAAGGCACTGTCACCAAGTCTGTGGCAAGGCACTTGTCACCATGCTGGGCCAGGCACTGTCACCTATGCTAGCCAGGCACTGTCACCATCTGGG
Source organism: Cherax quadricarinatus (assembly GCF_026875155.1). Taxonomy (NCBI): domain Eukaryota; kingdom Metazoa; phylum Arthropoda; class Malacostraca; order Decapoda; family Parastacidae; genus Cherax; species Cherax quadricarinatus. The sequence goes on along the minus strand of NW_026488121.1, from coordinate 9,806 downwards.
CCCAGCCACTAGTCACCATGCTGGGCCAGCACTGTCACATGCTAGGCCAAGGCACTGACACCATGCTGGGCCAGCCACTGTCACCATGCTTGGCCAGGCACAGTCCACCATGCTGGGCCAGGCACTGTCACCATGCTAGGCCAGCACTGTCACCAAGCTGGCCAGGCACTGTCACCATGCTGGGCCCAGGCACTGTCACCAGCTGGGGCCAGGCACAGTCACCTGCTTGTTATAATTGTCTGGCTGCAGAAACATCGAATAATGATGATAATTATACCAGAGTCCCTTGCCAGAAAGTTCCACTCTATTTTTTGTTTAAGAAAAACTTAATTTTCGTAATTTTTTCGATATATTATTTTTTAAAACCCCGAAGTGAGAGTAGCAGAGCCCCTTCAGGTTGTTGAATGTAGTGTGAGACTCTCCTCTCTCACTCTCTCTCAACTCCTCTCACTCTCTCCTCTCCTCCTCATCTCTCTCTTCTCTTTCTCTCTCTCTCTCTCTCTCTCTCTCTCTCTCCCGTCTCCGCTCTCATCTCTCTCTGGTCTCTCTCACTCTCACTCCCTCTCTTCTCTCTATCCTCTCTCCTCTCCTCTCACTCTCTCTCTCTCCTCTCTCATCTCCTTGCATCTCACTCCACTTTCCTCTCTCTCTCCTCTCTCTCTCTCTCTCTCTGTCTCTCTCCTCTGTTCTCTCTCTCTCTCCTCACTCTCTCTCTCTCACCTACTCAATCTCTCTCTCTCTCTCTCTCTCTCTCTCTCTCGTCTCTCTCTCCTCTCTCTCTCTTCACTCTCTAACCCTCTCTCCACCTCGCTCTCCTCTACACATCTTCCTCTCACTCCTCTACCTCTCTCTCTCACTCCCCTCACTCATCTCTCTCACTCTCCTCTCTCTCACACTCTTTACACAGGGTTTGACAAGGTTAAGGATCCCTAGCTTAATTGAGAGCTATTTACAGGTTAAGGATTCCTAACTTTATTGAAGCTAAGAGCTGTTACCTACAACAGCTCATTTGAAAAAATTTAAATTGTTATGTAGACAAACGATAGGAAACAGTATGAAGGTTGAGCAATCTGTAGGGCCAGCATTTTCCATTTTTATGCAACTGACTTTATCTCGTTGACATCCTATGCTGTACGAATGTGGGTTCCATAATCGAGTCATCCTGTGTAAATATGAGATCTCAGATAGAGTGATGTTCAGAAGAAGGGTACGCCAATGAAGTTGGCTGCTTTCTGCCCGTCTTGTGGCATAAAACTTGGTTTCAATTCACGCTGTCCTCCAGTGGATCAAGAGAGGAACTTGACAATATTTGGCCTTGACATTTGTGTTGTTTTTGTCCGTCGATTCTACGAGGACCAACTAGTATACCTGGGGTCGAAGTTGGTGGGTACGCAGATGACTTGTCAGGCCAATCCGCGCACGAAACGTTCTCTGCAGTGAGGACAGGGAAGGGAGGCGGCATCGAGGGGTCTGATGGCTCTTTTCTACCTCGCCGTGCCCTGCCCGCTCAGCTAGTGAGATTCCTGCTTGCCTCACAGATGTATGCCCCTTTTTGGACACACTGCTCGCCAGTCATTTCCTGTGTCCTGAGTTATCAGCTCCCCCATGGTGTGGTTGCGTGTGAAAGCTATCTAAGGACAGCGTCTTAAGGGTGGTCCTTTACAGAGCTTCTATTGGCCCTCTTAGAGCACTTTTCATCTGCAGTTTCGCCCACAAGAAATTTCTTTGGCAGCCGGTGGTCTGGCATGCGAGCAACGAGACATGCCCACGAAGTTGTGTCTGCAGAGGATGAGTAAGATGCTAGGCAGGCCAGCTGTAATCAGCACTTCCTGTGTCTGGGATCTTATCTTTACCATTTGCGCAGTGGCCAATAATTTTTCTGAGCGAGTGTGTGAAAGTGGTCAACTTTCTGCGAGACGTTTGTAAGACAGACCAGGTTTATCGCAGCCAAAGAGCGTGTGGTGAGGACTATGGCTCTGTACAAACCTTGACATGGTGCTTGTAGTGATTCCTCTTCGGTTCCATACTTCTTTTGGAGCCTGCCCGAAGGTGCACTGGCTTTGGCAAGTTCTGCATTCACCTCATCATCGATGACAACGTTACCCTGAAAGGGTAACTCTGCCGAGGTACGTGAATTGTCTACGGATTTTTTCAGTCACTGGGCCCGTTTGAAATGGTGATGTTTGGCTCAACCTAATCCGTCTTCCCGTAGCAGGCTGGTGCATCACATACAGTCTTCCCCGTGTACTGATTGACCAGCCCGAAGTTGTTTGCAGGCGTCAGAGAACTTCAACAAACTGTGCTTGCATGGCGCTTCTTGAAAGCAGTGTTGAGGGGCAGTCATCAGCAAAATAGCAGGTCATAGGATGGGTCCGTTGCAGCTTGGTTTTTTGGCTTGAAGCCTGTCAGAGTTTGAAGACAGACCCATCTGTACGGTATGAATGCCGAGTCCTGCGTCAGGTGATCCCGAATGCGTCCTGTAAGCATGGCCGAGAAATCGGCTGAACAGGGTGGGAGCCAGCATGCAGCCTTTGTTTCACTCCATTTAGAGACTTGGAAATGGTTATTAGACATCTCTCCGTTTGTCTGGACCTGGCCAGCATTCCATCGATGAAGTTTGGCGTAGAGACGAAAAACGCCTCCTGGGCAGCCGTACATTGCCATGATTATCCAAAGGCCCTCTCTACTAAACGGTTGACGAAGGCCTTTGTCCAAATCGACGAAGGCCTTGTTCATAACAGTAAGGCCACCCACAATCCCTCCTGTGTGAAGGCTCTACTGAAATGACAAAAAAAAAATTCCTTATCCAGGATGGTCCACGGCGAGAGATGAGACGTCTTGTTCTGCTCTCTACTTTCTGTCAAGCAGTCCGCAGATGAGAGGGGTCAGGCAAACCAAAGAAAGTGGGAGCATGCTCAAGTGTTAGTGTACTTGTGCCTCATGGCAGAATCTTGCAACCCCACTGACAAAGCAGATGCGAGAAATGGCGAAGTGCTGAAACTTCCTTGCTGCCTTAGATTTGCAATATTTTACAACATGTTTTATCTTCATGGTTAGTTTGGAGTAAACTTATACCAAAAGGATATCAACATCTTCTCAATTCAATTCAATACAGTCAACAAGTTTAACTCAATCCAGGATTTACAATGCAGAGTTAACAGAATTGTTGGATTATTGAGTGGTACATGTAGTAAAATAATGATTACAAGTTTACCACTAGAACACCATCATGGCTAGGCCTTTATCTGGCAAACTTACTTTAATCTATTTTAAAATATAACAATAATATGCGGAAAGATGGGTATTAAGGCTAAGTGACTAAATACTATTTGTGAGTTAGCAAATGTGAATGCTTTTGTTTTGGCACAGTCAAAGTTTCAGTATAGGAGCATCACAGGATCATTATTTAAGATTGAAGATTAATATATCTGTATAGTGTCAAATTGGTGAGTTGAGATGGAAATTGTTAACCACCTAGGTGGTATTCGTGTAGATAGTTTACGGGTGATAACAGTGAGTATAAGAAGTTTTCTAATGAATAGTATAAGAAGGTGACTTACTGTGTCTGCATGCTAGAGTTCTCAGGTAGGTTTTGCCAGAATTTAGGGCCTTGTACAAACAATGACATTTTTGTAAAGGTTTAGATCGGATACCGGGAATTCATAGAGGAATTATTGATGTCTGTGTTATGCTGAGGGTGTACCTGTCACAACAATCAAGAAAGCATTTTAGGTCACTGGATGATATTGGAAGTTATAAGGTCCAGTAGATGTAGATTGCACAGTAGTAAGAGTGGAATTACTGAACAGGGATTAAGCTTCAGATCTATGAAGAGTGGGTGGGAGAGTTGGCCAGAGATGGGATTTAGTGATATTCTTACTGCGCTGCATATTGTTGTAGTAAATTATTGTCTTTATGTGTGTTCTGCAGATATACTCCAAGCACAAATAGCATAGGAGAGGTATGGATAATTAAGTGAGTGTGTATATTGTGATAATGGCAAGTGGCCACACCCTCCCATTCCTTCTTACTACAGCCCAGCATACCAATCATGGTACCTAGAGACCATCAACAATTGCCGTATTTCTCAGGTGCAAATGTTACATGCCATCTATTCCCCCAAGCTGATATAGCTCTTAGCTGTAGAAGATGTAGCTCTAAGAGCATCTGGCATTCCTTCTCTTGGATAATAATGTCAGTGTACATTTTAACATCATATACAAGTGAATCTTGGAATGATATGAAGAAGGTCTTTGAAGTAATACATTATCCATAACAATGGTCCCAGCAAGTTATTCCTTGTGTAACACTTGCCCCAAAAGGATGTCTTGCTGTATCCATTCCATTGAGAACTACCCTTATAGAACTAACCATGAAGGGAAATCACTGATGAACATAGCTTAGAGCCTTCAATTCACAGTGCATGAAAGTTTTATTAATATGCCCTGGTAGCACCACCGTTGAAAGCACCAGCAATTCCAGAGCTACCACCACGCTGATCTAAGGATTCATCCAGTGGACAAGGTGCCACTTAGTATAGAGATTAATAACACAGATCAGCAGCAAAACCTTTCCTTAATGCCATATTGTACGATCAACAAAGTATGGAGTGGAAGTCCAAAATAACTGTCATTAGATCTTGAGATTATTGTTTCAAGGATCTTAACCCGCAGAGAATTGTGACAGGAGTGACACTGGTCCTGTAGTTGCTGAAATTCTGCTCAGCCTTCTTCTATTGTGAACATGGACTACTATCCTCTTTCCACAGAGAGGGTCAATTACACTGTACTAGGCAGTGCTGAAAGAATGCGAGTTAGAGGTGCTGCTAGCTGTTCTGCACATCTTCTCGGCAGTCATTGTTGGGCTCTCAGCTTGACTGGCCCACAGCCATTACATGGTCACAGATCTTGCCAGCTAGTCCAGGAGTGGTCCCTGCTGATCAGGAACTTGCATTTTGGTAGCAACGTGTTTCCAGCACAGAGGACCGCCCTTCTCTGGCAAAGAAGTTTAGGTGGTCCCATCCTGTCGTATTAAGAGGTGAATGAGTTCATTCAGGCAGATAACCTTGACTGTCCTTGACCAGGGACCACACCAGGTTTTTGGAGCCAACCCTAACAGTATGCTATCTTTCTTTTAGTGTCCACCCCCATTTAGCAATGGCCCACTTTTTGAACGTCACCCAATGCCTATACAGGCTTGTCCTGTGAAGTTCCTGTTATCGTGGTTCATGACCTCTTATACCTTCGCCCATGCATTGTACTTACCAGTAGCAGCCTCTCTACAACGAAAAACAACCAAACCAAGCTGAACTGTAGGCTTCGTCGTCAACATATGGCGGTGAGGAATGTGTACTTGCTTGTAGATAAAGATGAGATGTCCGTGAAGCTATTCACAATCTACTAAGTAACACCATTACAATACCACAACTACAAGAAATCACTAATGCAAATATATGGTTCAGGGTATAGTCATAGCACCTGGGTCCCATACCTCATTTCTGGTCACTACTAGGTACACTCTGCCTGTATGTATGAATGAATGTGTAGTTTCCACACATATACACAGGCATATTATGAGCCAGCTCACAGCTATTTTAGTACAGTTTTTAATCACGTTTACAAAAAAAACCCAGAACTCACCACTTGGAGGGAGGCTCTCATACCAGATCCTTTCTTTTATATATAAAAATAAAGTTTCTTAGATTTAGTCAAAACAAAAAAATTTTTTAAGTATAACAAAATTAATTCTTTAACATAAAACTATTAAATTTTTTAAATAATTTCGCTTTTATTTTTAATGAAAACGAAATAATTTCAATAGTATTTTAAATTACAAAAAAAATGAAGAGTGAGTAGATAATAACAGAGAGAGAAGTACTACACTACCAGGAACCTCACTCTATGGTGTCATATGTTGTTTAATAATTTAATACCATACCATACAAGATAGTTTAATATTAATTATTATGCCCCCCATACCCATCCATCCTGAGGGCGGTAGACAAAAGATTAACAGAGGTACAATAATTGGACCAGGGACTGGACTCCAAAGTTTTTGATAGCTGACAAGTTACAGATGCAATGAACACCCAACAGTTTACAAAGGTAATTGAACTCACAATTTACAAAGGTCATGAAACCACACAATTTACAAAGGAACTGAACCCATGGAAGTCCTGGTCACTAACATGACAAGTACAATGGTATTTACAGATTACAGAGTACGGTAATGGGTCCAGGGGACTGGGCCCCACAAAGTTTATGAAAGCCGAACTAGTACAAAGGCAACGAGCTACTCACAAGTTACAAAGGCACATACATACACGAGAAAATGCCCATAATCCAAGACATGTGTAGGGCCAGCCTTTTGTCTAATTTAATTGTAGAATATCCCCAGCTAATGAATCACCCCCCGTGGAGGTAAACTTGTGATCCTGTATTTGGATTATTGGGCAAGTGATTGTGGATAACGTACCCTTGACTTTGGGCGTGTTCAGACTCATTAACAGGCTCAGACCCAGAAGGTGCACGACAGCCTCCCGTTGCATGGTGAAGGTCCATGTCAATGTAACATTATCTCCTGAAGTGTCCCGACACGGCTTCAGAAGGTCAAGACGGCTCTGATGGATCGTTGGCCCCAGATGGGGTATGGTCGGCCCCTCTGATGGGACAATCGGCGTTTTTTTTGAATGACGTTGGCCACAGATAGGAACATCTGCTGGCACCCAATCAACCTCAGGGGTGCATTGTAACATCAGCTATAATTACTGTTTCCTCACGTAAAGAAACACTTGAGGATAGATGGCCGTCTAGAACCTTTCCATGGTTCCGCTCATAATAATCTATTAAATTTAAAAATGCGCAAGGGCCAGGAATTTTCCTTTATCAAAGTAATAGCCCAAGATTTTAAGCCATCATGTGTTCCTAGGGAATACACATCACCTTTAGGGGTGCATGGACGACACAAATGAAATACCTCAGGATCATAGTGAGGGTAATCTTCATGCCTCTACAGGGGTATAAACCCCAGTCCATATGCTCTCCCACTTTTGGTACTGTGTCCAAAATCATAACATTAACTTCGAGGGCATCCTCTGCTTCAATGACAGAGGACATAGTCTACTTTTTAAATTCATTGTGGGGTGAATCCACGTTGGTGTAGAATCTACTCCCTCCATATTAAGTGGCACCAGTGAATGAATAATCAACACCAAAGTTCTAGCTTTAAGTCCGTGTAGTTATTACTTGAAAATTTATACAAGGTAGTACCGCCTCTGAAGATAAACAATAGCGTGGGAAGTTGTGGCATAACCTTTACAATAGTGGGCTCTCCACCATCTCTTGAAGCCAGCTAAAGTAGCAGCAATTACAACATCACATGCCTCTTGATCCCCAAACATTTTCCCAAGTATGAGACAAGGCGTTACACCATAACCCGCAAATTTGTGTAACATTCCAGTCACGGTATTGTTTCTAATTGATAAATCTTTTTGAGAAGAACAATCGGTATTACTGTTGAAAATCAGTTTATATCCTGTAGCAGACACTCCGCTCCTAGCCTCTTCCTGTTGTCCAGATCACACAAATCAAACAGAAAATCGTAGGTAACCAAATAGTCTTGGAAAGATTCCTTGAACAAGAGAAGCTTGCCATGTTTAATATTCCTTCGCAGAGATGTTCCACAAAAAGAAGGAACGATACTCTATGAGTTTTACATGTGCTCTACCGATCTGAAGTTCTCAATTATCACAGTCACTATAAATATAGTTATAGTGAAGCTGTTGCAGAGAAAACTGACGAACCAACTTTGAGATTTACTGTGCTCTAACTATCTGACGTTCTCACTTTATCACAGTCACTATAAATATAGTTAGCTTAGAACAACTAAAGTTGTAGTCGTTATGGCACAGTGTAGTTGTAGCAGTTAGTAGTGGTGGTACAGTGTTAGTAGTTTTAGTAGTGATGGTACACTGTTAGCTGTTGCAGAGTGATGGTACAGTGTTGTGGTAGTTTAAAATGTTTATTATGCACCCCATACCCATCCTGTGGGCGGTAGTCAAAAGATTACAGAGGTACATAATTTGGTCCAGGACTGGACTCCAAAGATTTGAGAGCTGAGCAAGTTACAGAGGTAATGAATTCACAATTTACAAAGGTAATGAACTCACAATTTAACAAAGGTATGAACTCACAATTTACAAAGGTAATGAAACTCACAATTTACAAAGGTATTGAACTCACAATTTACAAAGGTAATGGAACTCCAGGTAGGTCTGGTCACAATCATGACAAGTTACAAAGGTATTTACAGATTACAGAGGTTACATAATGGGTCCAGGGACAGGGACCCCAAAGTTTGATAGCTGAACTAGGTACAAGGTAATGAACTCACAAGTTACAAAGGTAATGAAATCCTGTAAGAATGGTTGCTTACGTTTATACAGGCTACAATCATGAACAAATTATAGTGTAATGAGCAATTCACACTTCCACACCCAGTCACAACTGTAATGAGTTATTGGTGCAAATATTGATTGTTGAGTCACATACACACACACACACACACACACACACACACACACACACACACACACACACACACACACACACACACACAGGCTAGGAGCTAAGACTCGACCCCTGCAACCACAAATAGGTGAGTACATACACACACACACACACATGCACACACACATCGAGCTGGATCTACGCCAGGACGTCACATCGACCTGGACAATCTACAGTGCTACAGCTGCACTACAAGTACTGTATCACCTATGAGTGGTTGTTTGGGTGTGGGGTTCCAGGTTCCAATTAACCGCCAAGCTGAATGTGAATGGTCTAACTCTCATAGCACGATAAAGAATAGGCACTCAAGTATTCAATAAGGTTTAGCAAATGGTAATTCATTGAACAAGGCGATTAACTCACTATAAGCAGGTCGAGCATAGGCAACACTGTAAGGGTGGGAGTCAGGTCACAAGAGGTTGTGGACACAAGCGACAACTGAGAATCTACATTACACTCCAAGCACAAGCCACCTACTTTTCACCTACCTACTTTTAGGTAAGGTTTGACAGTGTCAGCGTGCCTCGTTGTGCTCCCGGTTTTCTGGTGTTTTCACGGTCGCTCTTACGTGCTAGAACTTTAATTTGTGTCATCAATCCTATACGATACATCCCTCTAGTGCCTGGAACCAATCTTGGGCGGAAAACATTATATACTGAGTAAAAAAAGGAGAATTGTGTGCACTACCTAACAGAGTTTACTGCCAGAGGGGAATCATAGGCCTGTCCCGTGTGGAAAAATAATAATAATTGAACTTTGTGTCAGAGGAAAGAAAGTCTCCCTGAAAGCATTGAGTATACATAGTGTATAGTGTATACTACAGTGGCTCCCTAGTATATTGATGATAAAGGCTAAAAGTGTCATTTGAAAACAGGGAATTTGTAAATGAAGTGATAAGCCTATAGAGGCAGGTGCCAGAAGTCGCCAGAAACTTACCACAGGTCAGCTGTTTTAAATAATCTTCCTGGCCTGCTAGTGTACTCGCATATAATCTAGTGATACCAGTGAATAGCAGAATACAGTGTTGTAGTAGCAACTAACCAGTATTATAATGGTACTTAGTGGAGTGGAGTGACTTTCATTAGTTTCTTTTTCTTGAAATACCAGACGTTACTGTGAATTTCATATAACCTGTAGTTACCAGCGGTCGCAATATACACAACGAGAAGCAATTATTACTACAGAAAAAGCGCCCTTCCTCCAAAATTTGCACCATCAACTATAAAGGGTAATATAGCA